>DWAZ01000040.1:0-10841 GCA_018232205.1 Junonia vestina livia
AACCAGTAGAATACAATGTACTATATAATAAAATTAAAATCCAAGATGGCGGCCTCTACAAAATGGCGGATAACTTAAGTTTTATCAATCCCATCAATATGGGTTGAATTTTTCATGGCAACACTGGCCATAGTAGCAGCAGTCACAGTGCTCGTATTTAAAATTGTTTTAAAAATAAATAACTTAAGAATAATAATGTAAATAGTACTAAATCGGACATAAAGTGCATAAATCTATCTAAAAAATATAGAAACACAATAGAAGAATAGTGAAATTATGGAAAAGTGACTGTGACAAAAGAACTCGTTAAACCATAAAGACAAAGAAGCAAATCAAACAAAGTGCAAAAATTCTAAAGTGTGGGTGGAGGGAATATATAGAACGTGGACTCAATCAAGTGAAGTGCAAAAAGTAACAATCAACATAACCTAAATTGTAGAAAAAAATAAACATCAATGAAATTTTAAAATAACGTTAAAAAGAACGCCACCTACTGTCATTCTTCGGTATTACTAGACAAGCCAAAGCCCATCTCGCCTCAAGTGTTCAACGCAGCTACTTACACCATCTAGCGAAAAACTAGCACAAATTAGCAAAAATCGAAAACGAAAATCATTTTACAAAGAACTTTCCTATAGCTGCGATTGCCATCTAGCGGCGTTAACTGTTATTACTAAATAGCAAAACATTCGAACCTAATAAAATCTTAAATACTAATCACTAAAAATTTTTTCAAACACAAAAAAGAGGTCGCTAGACGGAAGTATATATTTCGTGACAGTATGGAGGACATTAAAAAAAATGCTAGAAATCATGCAACAAGATCTAAAACAGCACAAAACCGATATGCTAGAAATGAAGGAAGATATTAAAAAAACGATAAACAATAATATAAATGAAAAATTTAGCTGTTTGGAATCAAAAAACAAACTACTTGAGAAAAAAGTGGAGGAGCAGGCCGCAAAAATAAATAACTTCGAAAGACACATTAGAAAGAAAAACCTTGTCCTGTTTGGCGTCGCAGAGAAGGAAAATTCCTACCACGAGTTAGAAGATATAGTCGTTAACATAATAACCACTTATTTCAAAGTTTCTTGTGATAACAACTACATTGAAGCTGTCAGAAGACTGGGGAAAAAAGGTACAAAAATCAGACCAATTGCGATAACTTTTACAACATTAGGCTTCAAAATAAAAATCCAGAAAAATAAACAGTGCCTAAATAATACTTCATATTATTTAAAAGAAGACTATCCGATAGAAATCCTTAATAAACGCAAAGAGCTGCAAATCCAGCTACATAAAGAAAAAGAAGCAGGCAATACCGCTTTTATCAAGTATGACAAACTTATTGTGCTAAATAACACTCAAAGAAATCCTCGCAGTCAGATAAATAAGAGAAACTTATCAGAATCGCCAGAAACACTAAGTCAAAGCGAAACAACGGAACACCAAAGCAATAAACAGCCACTAAAGAAAAACAAAGCATCCAATATGAAGGACTATATTTTCCATAAACAAACAAAATCAACAAATACAATAAAACAATAGCAAACATTGAAGGCCCCTCTACCTATCTCTCATGACCTTCGCCTCACACCTCCCCCAATACGGCTTGTCACCGCGGGGGCAGTAGACTACAACCCTCCAAGTAAGAATAAATTTTACATTGCTACATATAATGTACGGTCCTTATCAACAGAAGCAAAAATAATGGAATTTGAATATGCACTATTAGAAGTAAAATGGGATATTATAGGAATGGCAGAAGTCCGCAGACAGGGATGTTTTATTGAAGACAGAGGAAACTATGTATTCTATAACTACGGGGAAACAAAAGGGGAAAAAGGAGTCGGGTTTATTATTAGGAAACAAAAAAATTTGCATGTAGAAGATTTTATTCCCATTACTGAGAGAATAGCCGTGCTGAAGGTTATTATTCAACAACATGCATTCTCAATAATACAACTTTATGCTCCCACCGAGAAGACCTCAGATGATGAAATTGAAAAGTTCTATGAATGCCTACAAAACACAATAGAAAAATGCGATACAAAAGTAATCTGTATGGGAGACATGAATGCCAAGATTGGACAAATGCCGGATGAAAGCTCTCATATCTTAGGGAAATATGGTTATGGTGTTAGGAACAAAAGAGGAGAAATGTTCATCAATTTCTGTCAACAACATAATTTGTCAATTGTAAATACTAAATTTAAAAAGCCACAAAACTTAAGGTGGACTTGGGAATCCCCAGATGGGGTTACAAAAAATGAAATAGACTTTATTACAACAAATACTCCCAAAAACATCAATAATATAAATGTACTAAGCAAACTCTCTTTTCCCAGTGATCATCGGATGGTAAGAGCAACTATAAGCCTACAGATCCAAAAACCATCAAGGAAAAGATATAGCCAGGCTCCACAGACAACGGTTGACTGTAATAAACTACAGATTGCTCTTACAAATTCTCTACAAACCTTGGACTATACCCAGCCATTACAAGAAGTGTACAATAACTTAGAAAAAAATATCATAACCGGATGTAAAACCTGAAGACTGAAAAATAAAGAAATTAAAAGAAGCTTTGTCATGACAAGTGAGATTCTAACACAAATACATAAAAGGCAATATCTAAAAAGTAAGAAACATAAAACTAGAGAAGAAAAGATTGAATTAAGCAAATTATACAGGAAAATAAATCAAGATATTGAAAGCAATTTACAAAATTATAAATTAAATATAATAACTCATCATCTAGAGAAAACAGGAGGTATAGGCAAAGCATTTAAAATACTAAATGACAAGAAGCAAATTATAAGCCAACTAAAATCGACATCAGGTACTACCATCACCAACCGTACAGAACTTATGCAATCGGCTACTCAGTTTTACAAAAATCTTTACAAATTTTCCACTAACCACAACACAAGCACTTCAATAATGATAGATCCAAGAAATTATGACCCTGCCCCACCATTTACAGAGAGTGAAATAGAACACTCCATAAAGAAACTTAAAAATGGGAAAAGTCCAGGACCGCAAGGAATTAAAAATGAACATATCATTGCATGTAAAGAAACGTTACTGAAACCACTTACAAAATTATTCAACACCATACTGGAGAAAAAAGAACTACCAAAACAATGGACAACAGCAGAAATAACATTACTCTACAAAAAGGGTGACGCTAAAGAAATAACCAACTATAGACCCATCAGCCTTATATCCACAATATACAAAATATTCTCATCTACACTTCTCCGACGAATAGCATGTGTGATAGACGAAAATCAACCAGTGGAACAAGCAGGATTCATACAGGGTTACTCTACTGCGGACCACATACACACCCTAAAAAATGTAATAGAAAAATATAATGAATACAGAAAAACGCTTTACATTGGCTTCGTTGACTACTCAAAGGCATTTGACTCAATATCACATGACTCTATATGGAACACACTAGCAGAACAAGGAGTAAATGCTAACTACATAGACATAATTAAAGTACTTTATAAAAACAGTACTGCTAGGGTAAAGATGGAAACATTGGGACCACTGTTCAAAATGGAACGTGGAGTAAGGCAAGGAGATCCACTCTCTCCAAAACTGTTTATAGCAGTACTGGAGACAATCTTCAGGAGCTTAAAGTGGAATAAACTTGGGCTTAGAATCAATGGTAGAAGCTTATCACATTTGAGATTCGCAGACGACCTAGTACTGTTGTCTGAAGATCCATCAGAACTGCAGTACATGTTTCAAACACTAAATACACAAAGTAAACAAGTCGGACTTCATATTAACCAAGATAAAACAAAAGTAATGACCAATGGAGAAAGAGCTGAAATTAAATTGGAGTCTCTATCATTAGAATACGTAGAGAGTTACATTTATCTTGGACACCTAATCTCATTTGATAATACAACAGAGGCAGAAGTTGACAGGAGAATAGAGAGTACCTGGAAAAAATATTGGGGTATGAAAGAAATCTTCAAGAGCAACATACAAACTAGCTTAAAAACGAAAGCCATGGAGTCCTGCATCATGCCTTGTCTTACATATGCTTGTCAAACATGGACAATGTCAAAAAAAGTAATCCACAAGATACGAACTTGTCAGAGAAGTATAGAGCGCAGCTACATAGGACTAAAATTAAAAGACAAGATAAAACATTCACACATAAGACAAATAACAGGAGCGAAGGACGCAGTTAAACAATCCCTAAAATTAAAATGGCGCTGGGCGGGACACATACAAAGAACCAAGGATGAGAGATGGTCAAAAATAGTAACTAACTGGTATCCAATAGATGCCAACAGGAAGCGAGGAAGACCCCATAAACGTTGGAGTGATGACATTGCTAGAGCTGCGGGAAAAACATGGACCAGACTAGCTAGAGACCGGAGAAAATGGATAGACTTGGAGGAGGCTTTTACCGCCATAGGCGGTCCTTACATAGACACTGATATAAATAAATAAGTAATCAAGTACTAGAAAAAATAATATATTATCAATGAAGTCCTATTTACATAAATGATATTGTTATGATATTTATAGTATACTGATTATAGTTAGGAATTGTAAATAAATTATAAAAGCAATGGAATATAATGTTATATAATATAATTAAATAAAAGATCTACTTATTAATTACAAAGAATATTATCCTTTTAGTTTGATTAAAATTAATTATGTTGAAATAGTAAACTCACTTGTATTTGACTTAAAAAATGATAGAAATTATAATATAATGTTCTACTGAATAATTACTACAAATTGAATAATTTATATTTATAAAAAGTAAATAAAATAAACAAAATTATACATTAATATTATAGCTCTTTGTTGAATTTACTATCTTAATATTGATTTTATTTATTTGAAATCAATTACAGTAGTTCTAATTATATTCTTAAATGATATATACCATCACTATAAAATTTGAATCATATTTTATAAATTATTTTCTTTATGATATTCACTTTATTGTATAATTCAATTCAATTTCATTTATGTATTAAATAAATTTTATTAATGAAAAAATTGTAAGAAAATATATAACTGTTACTGTTTTACTGTTTTTTTCTATATAATTTAATTCAAATTTATTGATGTATTGTCTCACTAAAATATTATATATTAAAATAAAAAAAAATAATGTCACTGCATGTTAGTGCTAAGAAAGAATGTAAGGAATCAAATAAAGGCTTTTTATTTTTATTTTATTTATATACTTAGAATACCCATTCCTAAATAACCCATTCCTAAAACTAATAGAAAATATACATACAGGCACATCCATCATTTGTTGTAGCCTGTTTTCCGTATTCATGCCTTTCTTGCCTCTGATAAGAACGTATACACTTTCAATATCCGTGTTGTATAGAAGTCTCTCTATTAGAACCTGAAAAAAGTAAATTTTTATCATAAAAAATATATCTGATAATGATAGAGGGCAAATGCGTGTCTCGTGTGGTCCAAAAAACTTTTTTTCTTAGTTTTAAGTCTCTACCAAAAAACCCTTTCAGAATCAAAATTTCGATTTTTTTTTTTTTACTTTAAAAATATCGCTGTTTTTAACCAAAATACCGCGAAAAATTGAAGACATTAATCGTGATTTTTTTTTCTCATGGAAAAGCCGAAAGAACTCTGTTTTTCAACGACGAGTGCACTAAATAGTTTAAATTGAACGGCGATTAAAAAAAAGATAAAAATAAAGATTTTCACCCCCGAAATGGCGTTTTCACTCGGAGCTGCGTACAAAATATCACAATCAAAGTTCAATGCTCAACAAAAAAAAAAAATTACTTAATTAAAATAAATGAATGAAAATTAACCTTCCCCAAGAATCCTGTACCGCCAGTGATGAAAACGGATTTCCCAGCATAGTAGTCGCTTATCCGCTCATAAGGTTTTGCTGCACCGATATTGATGGCGTCATTCCTGTAACAAGAAAAACCTTTTTTTTATGGGATAAGGTGGCAAACGAGCTGACAGATCACCCGATGGTAAGTGAATGCTGTCGCCCATGGACATTTGCAACACCAAAGGAGCTGCAAAATGCGTTGCCGGCCTTTTAGGGGGTATGGAGGGGGAATGGATGGGGAATTGGGCCTCCGGTGCCCTCACTCACGCGGCGAGTCACGACGCAAGCGTCATTTTTTATTGATAGTAAAATATAAATATTTTTTTCTTATGAATACTGAAATCAGTTATGTGAAACATTTGCCGGATCCAAATCTATTTGACCGTTAAGGAGCAGTGCCAAAGACAGACACACAGACAAACTCATAAACCTATAGACAATCTCATAAAACCTATAGCTGTCAAACTTATGACACCCCTCTTTTAAGGTCAGGAGTTAAAAAGGGGCAAAAGTATCAAAATTTAATTAACACGTAAAAAAGCTCATACCTCATAAACTAGGGAATCGTTTAACTGTGAAGCAAAGTTGTAATAACCACCGGCTGCTAAAAGCTTTCCTCTGCTTGAGACGACCGCTTTTAAAGCTCACGATACGATTTATCGTCTATCTTTATATCTATTCTAATATTAAAAGTGTCTTTCTGTCAGTCACGTCACGCCTAAGTAAGAAGGTTTATTTAAAATACTAAGCTAGGTCACATAACTAGGTAGGACAATATAGGTATGTCACGTCGTTGATTCAATATAGAAAGTGGGAACAGTGTTGCCAACTCGTAGACACTTCAACTCGCCATTGAAAGTCAAAAGTCGCTAATCCTCATTTCCCTATCTTAGATATACAATTTCGGCTAAAAAAAGATTGAATCCCTAACTTAAGTCCACCATTTCCGCTAGAAAACACCAAAAATTCGACTCTAAAGTCGCCATTTTTGTCGCTAGGTTATTTCTAGCGACAACATTTGTATTTAGTTGCTAGAACTCACGTCAAAGTTGATAATTCTAGTGACAAAGTCGCTAAATTGGCAACACAGGCAATCATACAAACTTTTGTTATAAAAATTAAATTTTAAAAAGTTATTTTTATAAGTTTTAAACATATATTAACCAATAAAAAACAACTTTTAAATATAACAAGATATGTATATTTGATATTAAACTTTAACATCAAATCAAAAATTCCAAAGAAGGTGCGGTGCGGGTTCGAATTCCGCTGTGTCGCGAATTTTTCATTTGATGTTAAAGTTTAATATTATTTCCCCACATGTGGAATACCACGAAATATTAAATTAACCATGTATATTTGATAGCTATAATATAAACAGGTTTTTATCATTTTTGTCCTAAATAAAATAAAATGAGTGAAAAAATATATAAATGTTGTCATGAACAAATGAATGTAAATAATAATTTAAATGTCATCAATTAATTTTTTTCAAATAATTTTACTGTACATATCACACAGATGTGATCAGTAAAAAATAATAAATACATATCATACAGATGTGATCAGTAAAAAATAAAAACATTTTTTTGTCACATTTCTTGTGTATTGCCTATTTTTTCAAATTTACATTTACTTCTTTTCATTATAAATAATAATTCCTATTAATTTTCATTTTCAGACCCATGTATGCATAGAACAAACAGTCATAGATTTACTAAATGAAGATATCAGTGTACATGTGTTAGCCGATGGTGTTTCCTCTCGGTCTCTCATGGACAGATCCCTTGCTTTACAGGTAATATTGATTTAAATGTTTTTATAATATTTAATGTTACACAATAATGTCTTGTATATGCAGCAGGTATGCAAAAAAAATATAGTTAGTATCAGTAATTGTAACAAACTACTTTCTATGGATAAACTTTCGAAAAGCCCATCCCTCCGATTGATTTGAATTTTGGTATGGATATGTATTTTGATGCGATGATAGCGAATACAATAACCACAACTTTTGTCCTTATTCATATACAAAAATTTTATTTAACTAAATAATAAATGGCTCCATTAATGGACTATTATATTTCATAACAACAAAATATGAAAATAAAAATATAGAAAGTTAAAAACGACATCGCTTGTAACGGGAGAAATAAGTTGGAAACGGGCCAGGCTATTTAAAACTTTAACCAGCATCGGTTGTAACCCGTCAATAACTAGTTTTACTAACCAGAAAAAAGATTTAACGGCAGAGGTGGGAAGTTGCAGAAGTTTGTATGCAACAATGAAAAGTTTCCAAACGGACGTGTGCATTGCAAAGTTACGAACTTCAGAAGTCAACATGCTGTGATCTTATTGGTTGTTTTTACAAGTTTTTATTTAGTTTCACTTGCCCCGATATTTTTGAATCTTTCAAGACATTGATCTGCTTTCCAATTACCGAGCAATTTGAAATTTCACATGCATGTATGAAACGAAGCTGATCTGATGATGGAAATACACAACCCTTTTGAGTTTGGGCTAGTATGAATCGTCTTCCTACTTCGGTGTCAGATGGTAGACAGGGTCTGATGATGTAGTTGGAAGGTATAAGAATTATTTTATTAAATCATAACACTCATAAATGCTATAAAGCTAAAATGAAACGAAAAGTGTACTTTTAACTGAACTTACGTGTAATAAAATAATTTTTGTAGTATTTAACATACATTCAAATTTTTAATTAAATTAAAGTTTCCTTTATTATAGTACACAAATTCAGATAACCATTAGCCTGTAAAATAAACCTACTAAATTAAAAAGCACAAACCGCCGGTTCCCTAGCCTTGCTTAAAGTGACACTCCTAATTTAGTATCGTATTTATTGTCGTAGTGTTTTAGTTGGAGTCGGTTTAAGATTAAGCCGAAGTTATGCTCGAGAACCATCGAGTGGCCTCCAGTTTAGAACTACGACGACCAGATTACGTTCGGAACCTAGAATTAATTGAGCGTTTGTTCACGTACTTTATTTAATTAAATTACTTTTTTATGTGTGTGTGTTCTTAAAGATTGTGTTAATTTTCAAGCTATCATGAGCATTTGTGATTTAAGAAAGATGTATTGATAATAAGCGATGGCATTGTGATAAATTTTGAATGCCCATTTTGTGAGGAGATGATCAATTGACGTAACATTTTTTAACTTCTTCACTTTTGTGAAAGCTGTATAGTATATAAATGTATCACTTCAAAAAAAAAGAGTGTTCTCGACCTGTATTTTTTTTTATTTGTTTGGTCGCCGATTACTTCGCCATTTTTGAACCGATTTTGATGATTTTTTTAGTTAGAAAGAAGAAACTTCCGAAACGCTACCATGATGAGGATATCAGGGTCTGATGATGGGATTCTTTAGAAATCGAGAAAACTCCTCCAATTTTATAGGCATATCTATAGTGATTTCGGTTTTTTTCAAATTACCTTGGTCATTTGCTTACAAAAAGTAAGATTTGATGAAGTGGAACTGATGATGAAGACCACATTTGATCATTAGAACTTAATAAAAGGAACTATTTTACGGGTTTGTATTTCTATTTCTTTAACATAGTCGCTAAGCAATTGATGTAAGTCAACATGCATATGATGAAGTCTAGCTGATGATGGAGTACCAGGAGAACTCCTCAACGATCAACAGCCCTGCATCGGAAAAAACGATACTTTTTAATTGGTCGTGAGAAGTTGACAATAGGCCATTGTAATTTAGGTAAATCGCAATGTCAGTTGCAGTCCACAACGTGCTGAACGAGAGTTGACTTATATTTTGAGTTGGAAGCCATGTAATGGAATCTTTTAGGCTCCACGCACACGTTCTATTCAGGTTCGGTTCAGTTTTAGTTTGTTTAACCGAGAAATCACATTTTAAGTTGTTTTCCGTACGGAAACGTTAAGGACGTGTGTGCCTTGTCAAACATTTTGTATGTAATTGGATCGTTCCGCACTAAACCGAATCGAACCGAAACCGACCGTGTGCGTGGAGCCTAAACATTTTCTATAGTTTTGTCCACAAATGCTTTTTGATCAAACCTATTTGAAGAATCCTATAAAAGGATTGAGTAGTCATACGAGTCGGAATCACTCATTGATGGTACACGATTTAGGAAATGGTACAAACTAACCGGTTTCTACATATTTCTGATCATATAACATACATATAGTCGAACTCTTGGCATTACGAAGTAATACATCTAAATAGGTATTTAGGCACGCATAAATTGATACTGAACATTTTTATTATCTCTGTATAAGGAAATTAAAAAGCTTCTTTTAGCTAAAGTAGCGCTCGCAACACCGTCTCGGTTTATGGCGCAATAAAGTACAATTCGCTCAAGCCACCTATTGCTATCGCAACAAATTGCACGTGATATATCTCCCGCCATTACTCGGGTGGCTAGGATTGTGGTTTTTATAGGATATGTCCCTTAGGAAATATAATATTATTGTTATTTACGAAGAAGTGGATTATTTCAATGGTTTCCTTGGTTTAAAACCAAACATTTTTTACCATTACTGAATCGATTTCAATAAAATTTGTATACCAAGTTAGAGAATATCTGATATAGCTAACGAATAAAAGAAGAAATATCGAAATGCGTTCAAAAATGGTGAAAATATTTAATGATACATCGTCATTGATTCTTCAGTGTCGTTTTAGGGTGTTTAAACTATTATAAGTAGCAACGTTTCGGTTGCCTATCCTCTACTACGTCTGTCTACCCTCTCGCTACTTTCATTCGTTCATCTCCCATTCTGGGTCCTTATTCTCTATGCCAAATTAAAACGTATTTCTATTTTGAAACACGTTATTGTCTTAAACCGTATTCTCTAGGACATTGTGAAATAGAAATGTCGCGTTACGTGGCGTTCCATGCTGTCAAATAAGTAATTAAGAAATTAATAAAAAATAAACCAGTAACCTTTTTTGAAAGATTGTTAAT
>DWAZ01000041.1:0-10840 GCA_018232205.1 Junonia vestina livia
AATTTTTTCATATTTTTAGAAGCAGTAGTTTAGTCGGTAGAGGGGGGGGGGACACTTGACTCTAAGAAAATTTGACATTTTGAAGCTTAATATTTCGGAAACTGTCCCTCGTTCGGAAAAATGATTTTCCCACACCTATAATATTTTTAAATGACCTAACCGACGATGCCCCACACCATGTGGAAAAAGAGAAAAAAAATTTAGGTCTCACTTTACATATAGGGGAGACACCCCAAAAAATACCGGCTCCGTTCCGTCGTGGGTAAAAATTATTTTCAAGAATTTATTATACGACTTTCTCGGCGTGATTTATATGTATACTTGTGCCGAATTCTAGCTTTCTAGTATTAAGGACCTCGGAGCAAAGGCGCGGGCAGACAGACAGACAGACAGACAGACAGGCGGCCATGGCGAAGCTATAATTTTTAGGGTTCCGTTTTGACTACGGGACCCTAAAAATATATGAAACGTATTCCTACGAAAACAAAAAAAGGAATATATTATGATAAACGTTACTAAAATATGAATTGCTTGGTACATAAATTGTCATTTATCACACTTAAGAGGAAATGGTAGCAGCACTAATGTCCATAACGACATACGTCGTAATAACTCACATTTTTTGTATTGTACATTGTGTATTGTTTTGACGATCTTGTTACTGAAACGTTTTCATTATTCGAAAAATATGATGAACTGCGGTTTGAACAAATAAAAAAAAACTTAGGAAACGTAGCAGACAACAATAAAAGCTTCAATACAGACTGGTTAGGGTTAAGTTACGAACGGTTGGAAATAAATTATGAAATTTTCTTTTCTAACAAATTGACATTTCTAACATGTTTCTAAGACCTTAATATAATTCGTATCTGATTACAGCGATACCAAATGGAACAATTTTTCAAACACAATCAAACAACGAAAAATATAATATTTAATATAAAACGGAAAGTTCAGTTTCAGACGGGAATATTATACCATTTAAATTTAATTTCACATCAATGAAGTTAAAACAAACAATTACGAAACAGCAAAAGCCGTTTAGAGACTTTGAAACCGATGTTACCAATTAAAACGTTATTCGAAGCACTTCTGTATTCTTATTAATTGTAACTTCGCTTGGCTTCGGTACTTTGCAGCTTTAGGCATCGGAAGTTTTAATCCATCCGTTATTATGAAGGATTATGAGCGGGGTAGCATTTTTTTAGGGAGAACTCGAGACTGCGTTGTAATATTTTTGTTTGTGTTTCACTGAACGTTACGTAAGCTCGGCTGTGTGTCTTATTTTATAATAAAAGATATTGTCCTTTTATCTTCTGTTAATACCCTGTTTTATGCTGTAAAACATTTTTATTTACGATGAAATTGCGACGGTACGTATTATGTGATTTTCAGCACGAGGGGTTGTATAAGTGTTTGTTTTTTTACACAATCTCTCTCATATACCTGGATGATTAAAGTTGTCGCTAGATTTATTTCTTACAGCATAATCGACTTTTTTACTTAGCTAAAGCTAACCTTTTGACCTTTTTATTTTCCTTTTCCCTTTTGTATTTGTCTATTGGCAAGATAGATATATTAAAACATACCGCACGCACGACGTGTGCACGGAACTATATAGCTCCGTAAAAAATTGTTTTAAAAATATAAAGATAGTGATTTGCAATCATAAAACGTAACTAAGATATGTGTAAATAACAAAGACAGACTGTGAACTATATAAAAACATTATAGTTTGAATAAGTTTAATACGAAAAGTGTGACAAGATAATTATGTAATATAGGTACTTTTATTGAGGACAGTGACTTATTTAACTAGCTACAAAAGTTACAATAGTAGTGTTTTAATAAAAATTAGAAATAAATGCTTTATAAAACGATTTTAAGAAAGACCTAAAGTTCTATAAATTGAAAATAAAACAAAGAAATATTTAAAGAAATATACAGTGAAGTGAGTAGAAATGAAGAGAATAACTTTTTCTGTAGCGGGTGTTTAATAAAAACTCCAGGTGCATATTATAATGTTGCTCATACAGTTCGCAATTTTTACCTAAATTGTTAACTTATCGTTGGCCCAGCGGTGTGAACTATACTTCCACGCGCGAACGATACGGGTTCAAGACCAAGTTGTTGGCGACCTAGTTCAATTTAATTTATTTATTTATTTTTCTGTAAAGAAGTTTCTGGCATAGTCTTAACTAAGTAAAAATGATTCCACAGAAAAAAATAATAACAACAAGAAAAAATATTTCTCCAGAATCTTACAATGTGACAAACCGGCTAAAAAGCAATCAGTCTGAAAAGTGGTCGCCTGCATCAGAACAACTTACTAAACAAGACGTTGAACAAATCATTCGTAATGAGTTTCAGGCCTTTAAAACTTTACTATTAGAAGATATTACTAACATGTTAAACAAAATGATTCAAGAAAATCTTAAACCTATAAAAGAGCAAATATGTACTATTGAAAACTCGATGACTTTTTTGAGCGAAGAATACGAATCTACTAAAAAAATAATTGCAAGTTACGACGATAAAATTGCGGAAATGGAAAGAGAGAAAAAGGCACTTAAAAATGTAACATCTGATTTGCAACAAAGAATACAAACTATGGAGCAGCATAATCGATCAAATAACATTGAAATACAAATGATTCCTGAGCATAAAAATGAAAATTTAATTAGTACAGTAATGCAACTGAGTAAAACAATATCATGTGATCTTAAGGAGTCTGATATACATCACTGTACTAGAGTTGCAAAATTGAATAACAGCGACAAAAGACCCAGATCTGTGGTTGTAAAGCTCTCCACACCACGAATGAGAGACATGTTGCTAGCATGTGTCATCAATTACAATAAATCGCATCCTGACGATAAACTGAACACAAGTCACATAGGTATTGCAGCAGATAAACAGCCAATATATGTTATGGAACACTTGTCACCAGCTATTAAGTCCTTACATGCAGCAGCTAGAATTAAATCTAAAGAAAAAAAATACAGATTTGTGTGGGTAAGACAAGGCAAGGTATTTATGAGAAAGACAGAACATTCAGAATGTATTTATGTAAAAAATCATACTGTATTGGATAATATCCAGTAAACTACATTACACTCTAAACTGATAGATCATTTTAGTGTTTCATGTTATAAAATTCAACGGTCTTAATATATACTACCAGAATGTCCGAGGTCTCCGTACTAAAACACATGACTTCATCTGCAATTTATCTTGTACAAATTATGATGTTATTATATTAACAGAAACGTGGCTTAATGATAGAATAGAGAACCATGAATTATTCGACAGCCGTTATACAGTATACAGAAGAGATCGTGATAGTTCACGTTTACATTGTAAGAAAGATGGTGGTGGAGTTTTGGTGGCAGTCTCCACTAAACTGAAATCAATGCGACTCAGTTTTTGTGAAAGTCAGTGTGAAGATCTTTGGATAAATATTGAACGAGAAAATTGTCACGATGAGTATAAATCAATTACATTATGCGCAGTTTATTTGCCTCCACCCGTTAGCCGTAATATGCTATCTAATTTTATCAATAATTTTAATAGTAGAATTGCAGAGAATAGACAAAATGTTATGCTCGTGGGAGATTTTAATTTAAGTAATATCAATTGGTTCGCTAATGAAGATAATGTTGTTTCTAATAGTTACTTAGGAAATTTGCTAGTTGATTTTGCATCTCTCAATAATTTAGTTCAACATAATAATATTTGTAATAACAATAATAAAATATTAGACTTAATATTCAGTGATTATAGTAACATAAAAATTAGTAAGTCTATTTTGCCAATAGTGCCTCCAGATCACCACCATCCTCCCTTAGATATATTAGTCTCTTATTCATCAAGAACTTCTTTAAAAAGCAACATTATTGGTGAAAAGAAGAACTATTTTAAAGCTGACTACGTAAGTATAATTTCAGAATTAGATAATATCGATTGGTTAAGCGAATTTTGTAATTGTAAGTCAATAAACTTAATGATCGATAAATTTTATAAAATTTTGAACAAATTGATTGAAAAATATGTACCAAAAAAGAAACTAAAAGGTAAACAATATCCTCCATGGTTCACTAAGGAAATGATAAATTTATATAAAGAAAAACAAGTTTATTTAAAGAAATACAAAATATTTAAAAACCCACTTGATGAAATTTCATTACGTCTTCTAAGCAAACGATGTGCAGATTTATCGAAAATTTGCTACAATAATTACATTAAGGTTGTTGAACAAAATATTAGTAAAAATCCTAAATATTTTTGGTCATACCTTAAGGGCAAACAAGATAATAGTACAGCACTCCCAGGCATAATGACTTACAAGCAAAAAGTAATGAAATCTGGATCGGAAATTTGTAACGAATTCGCCTTGTATTTCGCTTCTGTATACACACAATCTCAGAGTTCATATACATTACCATCTTATAATAATCAAGACAAACATGACTTTGGAGAGTTCACTAATTTTGTAATATCGCGAAGGCAGATTTATCAATACTTAAAAAGACTTGATACAACTAAAGGGACAGGTTATGATAATATCCCTCCTATATTTATTTTTAAATGTGCATGGGTATTAAGTTTCCCATTACATTTATTATTCAATGAATCACTTCGCTCGGGTGTTTTTCCTGATAAGTGGAAAATAGCTAGGATCGTACCAGTTTATAAGTCCAAGGGTAGTGAGTGCATTGAGAATTATAGACCGATTTCCATACTTTCCACTTTTGCCAAAGTATTTGAAGCAATAGTTTACCCTTATCTAGAATGTCATGTTAAGCAAATGATTAATAAAAACCAGTACGGCTTTATAAAGGGTCGATCTACAACATCAAATCTTGTTTCGTACAGTGAGTTCATTGTGCCAGCTATTGATAACCATAAGCAAGTTGACGCAATTTATACCGACTTAACCAAGGCATTCGACAAAGTTTCGCACGATATTTTACTCTTAAAACTAAGTAAGTACGGGTTCAATGGTAAAATGCTTGAGTGGTTCAAATCATATTTATACAATAGAAAACAATTTGTTGTCTTAAAAGGTTTTAGCTCGAGTCTATATAAAGCCTGCTCCGGGGTTCCTCAAGGGTCACACTTAGGGCCTTGGCTCTTTAATATCTTCATTAATGACATTTGCGATACGGTACATTATAGTAGAGTATTTTTATTTGCGGACGATTTAAAATTAACAAAAGTAATTAATAACTTAGCTGACTCAGAGCTCTTACAGGTGGATATCAATGCTGTATACAATTGGTGTAAAAATAATAAAATGGAATTAAACGTAAGTAAATGCAAGCATATAAAATTTACACGCAAGCTCAATAAAATCGAAACAATATATAGCATTGATAACATCAAGTTGGAGGAAGTTTTTGAAATGAGTGATTTAGGTGTCATTTTTGATGACAAGCTTACTTTTGTCCCGCACATCAATAAAATAATTGCGAAAAGTTCCAAAACGTTAGGATTTTTAATGAGAAACGGTAAACACTTCACGAATAACACGAAAAAATTAATCTATAACGCTTACGTGCGTAGCGTACTGGAGTACGGTAGTGTAGTGTGGAATCCTTGTTACAGTGTACATCGTCTGCGTATAGAGAGAATACAGAAGCGATTTGTATATCATCTATCCAGGAACAAAAAATTCTCATACAATAAATGTAATAAAAACTACAACAATCTCTTGAAAGATTTTAATATGGATAGTCTATCTATACGCAGACAATTATTAGATCTTTCTTTCCTATTTAAGATAATTCGTAACGAGATCGACTGTACTTACTTACTTGAAAAGATATACTATCGTATTCCAAGGCGTAATGCTCGAAGTTGTCTGGGTACTTTTGATGTCAGAATATCAAAAACGAAATTAGGATGTAATGCACCAATACCTAGATTATCTCGGTTGTACAATGGTTTTAGTCAAGATCTAGATATTTTTAATGACTCTGCCATAATTTATCGCAAACGTGCGCTAGAATTGTTGAGGGATGCAAATAAGTAATAAAGGAATAATAAATAATGTTTAATAGCTATTTTCGTTGTGTTCTCTTAATTTTATTTTATATTAATTTGTATATTTTTTAGTGATTTTTTGTAATGTAAACTTTGCATGAATTTAATGAATTATTTAATTTTAATTTGTCAAATTATTTGTGTTTTTAATTTTAATTTTATTAAGTGCATGTTTACTTTTTATTATGTTTTTAAATTTTATCAATTTTAACTTTTTTTTTAAATCTTTCTACTCATGTTGCTATAATTATGTGTTAATGTATTTTTAAAACAAATATTGTAATTGTTGTGGCTACTTTAAAAAGCTTCACATGTTAGCTATTTTCATTTAATTGTGTTATATTTGTCATTAAAACATGTAGTAGCTACTAGTGGTCCTTAAAATAAATAAATAAATAAAATAAAAAAATAAAAATATTTTTATTTATGAAAGACATCGCTTTAAACTCCGACATATTTTATAATGTATCTCAATAACTCCGGCAATAAAAATCCCGCCAACGCGTACCCGGATGGCCGAGAGGGTGCAGGGACAGGAACCTCCCACCCCCAGTGTTACCAACTTATGACTTTTGCCCCTAAATTTAGGAGAAAATAAATAAAATTGGAATTGTATAGGGGTAGGGTGAGGAAGACATGTTTAGGGTTTTTAGGGAGCTGTAAAATAATAGGTAAGTAGGATGTAAGAAAGTATAAGCTAAAGTCAAAATATTAAATTGGGATTTTCTAGGACCCCCTCTAGGGGGGGCAACATTTAGGGTTTTTTAAGAGCTTCAAAATTAGGTATAGAATGTAAAAAGGTCATGGTAAACTTGCAAGATAAGTATACATTTCTTATTAAAGTACATTTTAAGCTGCACATAGTATGAAGTTTATGTACCTATATAATTGTGGAAAAATGTGACGAAAAACAAGCGTTACCTTTCTTTTTCCTATGAAACGCAGAAAATTGTTTTTTAGAGGTTTTTAGGATGGTCAAATGCTTTTAGGGAAACTATTTTTAGAACAGGCAAGACTGCCCACCCCACAATGAAACTGGATTTACCATGATGCAATGAGCCGACCAACCATTTAACGAGACGAACCCGACCTTCATTTTGCATGTTATTAAACTGGAAAAATAAAAAAATAAAACTTTGGAGGAATTATCATGAAAAAGGAGATTTTCAAATACGTTCTTTATTAATGCAGGCAGTTTGAAGCTGCAACGTTTTTAACTTTGATAAAGGAGAGGTGAAATTATTAATTATTTTGCGAGGAATTAACTTTGATTACTCTGTGAGGTGTTAACATATTCTCATTTTGCATGTTTTGCAGGTAGATCGTTTATTACATTGTAGGTAATAAATACATTGCTGAAAGTTTTGACGTGACTGAGAGCTGTGTATTTAATGTTCAATTTTTTGATTTAATGGTAGGTATTTAATGCAGTTTTTTTGTCTTTACTCGACATAATTATACATGGTTACGTATTCAGTAATGTAATCGAAATGGAATATGTATATCTACCTTCAGGTGGCTAAATGATTAATATTAAATAGGTACAAATTAAAAAAAAAATCGATGATATTAATATAATAATTTACTTATGTTTAAAATGTAAGTGAGTCTCAGCGTAAACTGTCTATAATTTTGTTTCCTTTCCATTAAGACGAGCTTTTTTAATTATTTCTTTTCCTTATAAATAATTTAATACGAAGTACGGACCCTGCGTTAAAAATACTAATTAAAACAATAATAAAGAATCGGCATTGTTATATATTTTGTTTTCAAGTGTAATTACTGTTCAAATAAAGAAAATCTTTTTAATTAACGAAATAACGTATTGGTTCGAATATCACGTTACTCGTATAAAATTCGAACATTTACAGGATGTAATTAAAACCATGAGAGTAATTTTACGAACATGAAATACGATGAAAATACTACATATTTATTCATGAAAAAATAATTTAGCTTATCACTAGCGTTATGTAACATGTGTTACTGATTATGAAGTACTTCATCAAATATTTGGTATATATTAAGACAATAGATTATATTAGGTGGTTGGTAAGAAACATTGTTGTATTATTATGATAATCATTATTATGATAACTACCACTTAGTTATAGTCTAGGGTCACAGGGACACAGGTGTCTTCGTCGGTTAAGGAACTTTGTCCCCTTGGTTTACTTCCTTTAGAATAAAGCTTGAATTTATTGAATACTTGAATATTCAATAAATTTATTAAACTAGTATTTAAATACCAAATGTTTCTTAAAAGAAATCGTACAATACTCGAAGATAATAATTACAGTAAATGAACGTCTGATACCCTGCTGTCAGTATGCGGTGTAGAATTAATCAGTGACCGTCGTCCTCTCTATCTTTTGTCCTGCGATCCCAGTCCGATTCTGAGGTTCTTTGTAAAACCTTTATTTATCTTCCTGCCTCTAACTGGAACAAATGTTTTATTTCCTACATTTGACCAGAGCCGTACAGACGTAAATAAAGATCCGATCGTTCTTACATTGGATATATTGGAGGGTTAAATTCTTAAATTCGACATGTTAAGATTTTGTTCCTCAGAGTCTGTTCTCGTTTGGAGATACCGTTTGTTATATGTTAAGGTTAATAATACAGAATGGCCGAACGCTGTTTCTAAAAGCTTCTGTATTTATGTTCTTTCTTTTTAAAATTACGCTCAGTATAATTTTTGTGATTGGTGTTAAGTTTTATGTAACAGTACGATAAGTATTGAATGTCTTATCTTTCACCAAAAATATTTAATCTGTTATGATAACTTTTTTGTTTTCATAACCATAGTAGACTTTTGTTGTTAAAGCATAAAGCAAGTTACAGATGAAAATTAATGTAAATAAGCAAATCAATAACACATAGGGTTAAATGCGGTCGAAATTTGGTATAATGACAATAATTATAAGGTCAATTAAGCGACGCATAACAAAGTTTGGCAGATATCCGTGATGGAGATCGAGATAGGCGTTATTGAATTTGATTGCGATGACGTTGATAATCGACATTTCAATCATGTTCGCTGGATTGGCGATGGCCCAGTGGATAAAACACAATGATCTTATCGGGAAGTCACGCCTTTGGCAGTGAGAAAGACTGAGTTTTTTAAGAGTAAGTAGTTACTATTAGAGATACATATTGTAATGTTAAATAAATAATATAGAAGAAAAATGTTGAGGTCAGGTTAATTGTACAGGTCTCAATTTTTCGTATATTTCGTATAACAATATCTTCTTTATACATTTATCAACTACACGTGTACCTTTAGTTAATTATATTATTAAGAATGAGTAGGTACCCAAGTATCTTGCAAGAGACAATCCATAGTAGAGCATTGATGGGCAAAAGCTCTCCGCCCTTATTTTGAACGGGAGCTATAAAATAAAATTCCGGAAATCAAAAGGAAATTTTGTGACAATTCCAATTTATCCACAGCTATTGTTGATTTTATGAAAAACTTAAGATTGTAAAAAAATCATCCAATGTTACCGAGTTTTATTAAAACGAATGTCCTCAGCAAGCCTTAATTGAAGTCGTAAATGATAAATCTCGTTGTGATTATAATTAAGTAAATAAGGGCAGATGTAACGATGCCCTATAATTTGGTGCGCTACCCCTCTCTGTAATTTGGAGATAGTAATCGTCAGAGATGCGAGTCAAGTTCTCGTGATTTACTGCAGTTGTCTCTGACTTAACGAGGAAAACTTTTTGTGTCTCCGAAAACACTAAAATAAATTAAATAAATTATACTATTACTAATGGCCTCTAACATACATATATCTTAGGAATATTTGATTATTTTTTTTATTGATTGTTTTATGGACTATGAAAGGTAGTCGTAAATATTGACGTCAGATAGGAAGGTAATTATAATAATAATAAAGGAAGAAAGGAATAATAAGAAAGGAAGGTAATTATAATAATAATAATAATAAGATATTGACGGTAGGTAGGAATATGGTAATAAAGCTAATGAGTTGGTTTGAACATCTTGGGAGATATAATGGACTGATAAATGGATGGTTCTAACATAAAGCTTAGTATTGCTATACTTAACTTACATGATTAGATCGATAATAATTAGTATGTAAACGAAAATCCAGATTAAACCACTAAGCAAAATCAACATTTTAAAACTTAGTACTACACTAGACTTAAGTAAGAAATAACGATTTCGAAATAACCTTTTAAAACGTAAAACTCAAACCTAGATCTCATTTAAACGGTGAAATCGTGTAATTCTATTTTTAACGACAGAACATGGACTTCCAAATGGGTAGCATAAAGTATTTCGACTCGAGTTCGCAGAGCACGGGCGAAATTGGGTGCGACATGTTTAAGTGCCGAACTATAAAAAGCTTGTCCAGGTCAGTAACTCAGTTAAAGTCGGATTGAAGGGTTCGAAAATGTAGGCCACATGTCTCTCCGCCTGAGATGACTTGGTTTAAAACGACTTCGACGATTTTATTTATCTATTTGACGGTAATAAAATACTTTTGCTAAGAACTTCCAAGAAATTTCTTTTGCTTAAGAAGGCAACTACATAATTTTAAAATATCAAGTAGAATCTTTGTTTATTTCTTTGTTACTAACCTATGACCTCTATGTTCCTAAGAAAAATAAAATTGTTGTTTTTATTGTGTATTTTAGCCAAATGTAAAATATTAACTAGAATATAAATACTATCTTAAGTCATTATTATCAATACATCAATACATATAAATAAAATTGGAGTGTCTGTTTGTAATATAAAAATAACACCTTTTTACTAAATGCA
>DWAZ01000042.1:0-10676 GCA_018232205.1 Junonia vestina livia
CTAGTTAGCTCGGATTCCGTGCATGGATCCGATACATCAGTTTATGTAAGCATTACAAAGCTATTTCTATGTAAATAGCTGAATCAATTCGCCGTGCTTTGAATGGGCGCTAACTCCAAAGCGCATTAGTTGGTATTAGGATTCAACGAGATTTAGTAAATTTTGGGTGTAAACCAATAGCTAATACTGTGATTGGGATATCTCGCTATGTAATACCTTTAGCAACAAAATTAAATAGGTACAAGCAGACAAGCGTTACGAAATTTCGTTATCTACTTATACTTATTGTAAAAAAAAAGTACACCCAAAATTGCCTGATGGATTTTGAAGTAAATAGGTATGATACATTATAACCCAACCTCCCTCTAGAATTCGGGTATCTATGAAGATAGATCATAGTCTAACAAAATTTCAAAATAGCAAGCTACACACTATAAGACGGTTATATTTTTGGTTTATTCTAGTAAACTTTTAAATGTTACTTATAAAAATCGTCTATTCATATTTTCTAGGTGAGATGTTCGAGCTACTGATAGAATTCCGAAAGAAGTATGGCGATCGAGTCGTCGTCAGTGTTCTTGATCGATACATCCTTCATATATACAACGTTCAAGATGTCGAGGTAACTGAAATATCCTTATAATTTAATTTCTTTTCTTATCTTTCGAGTAAAATTGGCAAAAATTTAATTGGCAGAAAGTTAAAACCGGGCGGAGTTATTTGAGGAAATTAGGGCGTTTCTATGGAGTTGTTTTAAGGAGCATTAGCGTTTTTAATGGGGTTTTTTTATGGATTTGTTGCTTGTATCACCATACATCAGTATCAGATGCGATCTAAATAAAGGGAGGGGGCTTAAAGTATAAAAGCATTCAATGACTGTACTAAAATATGTTATTATTATTATTGACACTGCTGCGACCATGCCATATCGTTATTGTAGGCAAAATAAATAAATAAATAAATATATAAGGACAAATCACACAGATTGAGCCTAGCCCCAAAGTAAGTTCGAGACTTGTGTTATGGGATACTAACTCAACGATACTATATTTATAATAGATACACATATAGATAAACATCCAAGACTCAGGCCAATCAGGAAAAGATCATTTCCCATCCTGACCTGGCCGGGGATTGAACCCGGGACCTCCACGTCGCAGGCAGGCGTGTTGACCGCTGCGCCACGGAGGTCGTCAACATCATATAATATGTTCACCTCAATCAGATGCAGGTGTCCGTTATCAAGCCTTGTGCCGCCAACAGTATAGTCCTCGGGCGTCTGGTTGAAGCGCAGGTGTACGAGCAGCTCGCCGCCCTTCAGCGACGCGCCCACTAGAGTTTCTTCTGTTTGACCGTATCTATTGGTCAAATTACAAAATTAGTGGTACCATTAATAGATGGATAATGGATGGTTTAAATTTTGTTACCATTATTTCGGTGAGTAAGGGTTGTTTATTATACTGCAGTTGTTAATTATATATAAAACTACTAATTTTGTATGTAACTTTTGTCAATACATAGGTGTGTTATGATCACGGTGTAACAGAAGTTCGTGATCACGATGTGAGTGTTGCGAGTCATCATAAAGTGAAAACGTAACATTCTGTCGGTAATCAGTGAGCAACAGGTAATGTGTAGCTAGAAGTGTGTAGCGCATGGTATGTAACGGGTAGTGAGTAGTAAGTAATGAATAGCGTCGATTGTGTAGCCGGTAACGGGTACTGCATAGCCGGTAGTGTATAGTGTGTAGTAAGTAGCGTATCGTGTGTAGCGAGTAGTGTGTAGCATGTAGTGTGTAGCATGTAGCGTGTAGCATGTAGCATATAGCGTGTAGCATGTAGCGTGTAGCGTATAGCATGAAGCGTGTAGCGTGTATTTGACACGCACGTACCTGGGCAGAGAACCGAGGTAGAAGATCTGTCCGGTGGGCTTGCGCGTGCGGATGAACATGGAGATGTCGAGCGCCGCGTGCACTGCGCGACGAGCGGCCTCCGACACCGCCACCGTCACTACTGAGCGCGGCCGAGCTGACTCCTGGCCGAACGTCGCCGCCGTGTAGTCTGCAGGGGATTATTAGTTGTTAGGTGAGATTTTTGTAACAAACGTATAGATAAATACACTTTTTCTATAAACACCAACATTATTATTTGAGTTTGCAGGCAGGGGTTGTATAGTGTGTGTACTCACTGTACTGGCACGTGTCACCGAGGTGCGGGCGCGGGCAGGTGCAGCGGAAGGAGGTCCAGTGGTCCTCGCAGGCGCCGCCCGACAGGCAGGGGTTGGGCGCGCACTGCGGCGTACGCGGACAGGACGCCAGCACGCGGTGCAGCACGGCGCGCAGGTCCTCCCCACCCTCCTCAGCCCCTTCAACTTCGCCCCCTTCGCCGGACTCTGTGCCGCCCTCGCCCGCCTCAGACACGCTCTCTATGCGCTCCGTGGTGTTCTCGGGCAGGCTCGAGTTGGAATCCTCGGGTAGGACCTGCGGAAAATAAACGACATTCATTAGCTAAGACGTAATCTAAACTATTTTTAATATTAGGACAAGAACGACACCACGGACGCATTGAACACCTCGTTCTGACAATCAGCAGACCGGACAGGTGGCACAGCAGTAACACCATCAACGTACCCACTGGCCGTTGACGACAACGTCCTGGAAGCAGCCGACGAAGAAGTTCGGGCCGTGCGTGAGCGGCGCGTACGAGGAGCCAGCCGTGCCGAGCCGCGTGGACGGGAACGACGTCACGGACGCGTTGAACGCCTCGTTCTGACTGATCGGGTAGATCGTCTGCTCCTCGTTGGCGGCGAGCACCAGGTGCGAGGAGTTTATTGTTACGAAAACCTGGACACAAGAACGTATTGATAAGTAACGAGTACTGTTGATCTAGAAACAAAAAATCCATTGTTTTCGCCTTGTGGACATCTTGGCAAGATTGTCAAATGGCATGTTATAAATCTTCGTAATTTCTTTTTTTTTATGGGGACTGATATGAAAAGGCAAATTTCTTTTTTGTAAGTAAAAGGTTTTGAAATTGTCCATCCTACGATAGTAAATATCTCAAATTATAAATATCTATTACATTTAAACGAAAAATAAAAAACAATCGATAAACAAAATCCCATACCTTCTGCCAGTTACTATCATTCAGGTTAGACCCGATGAACACCCCCTCCCACTTGTTCAGCAGCGAGGAGTGCAGGTTCAGTCGTCCATTAGACAGTTCTAGGAAGAAGTAGGTCAGTCCTCGTCCCATGGCCAGCAGACCGCTGCCCAGGGTCGTCTTGAACCGGAAGGAGATGTCGTAGCCTTCTTCGCGTGACGTGTTCACTTCTGCGTAGCTGCTCTTCTCTAGCGACATGGTTGTAATCTAGAAAAAAAGAGAGTTAAAAAAAATAAGTTTAATGTAGCATCTAATGCGAGTTAATTCATCTGTATCACATGTTTTCCCTTATCACATGCTTTTTAAGGTATTTTTTTTATATGGGGTTAATCAATTTTAATGGTAACTTTTGTCAACCTTTTAGTTTTAAATGCTGCTTTCTTTGTTTATTACCCGTAACAGGAGTACAAAGCAAAAAACCTTAAAAATAAATCAATGGATGTCATACAAAAATTCAAAGGCCGACCATAAAACATCTCCGTAAACTGTCAAAGCTCAACCAGCGCTATCTAGTGCTCCCCCCTCACCCCCCCCCCCCCCCCCCTCACCTTCTCGCCCGTGGTCCCGTAGTGGCCCGGCGTGCAGGAGCAGTTGAACCGGTGCTCGGTCTCGCGCACGAGCCAGGGCAGGCAGGTGCCGTTGTGCTTGCAGGGCTCGCCGCGGCAGCCCTCCAGCACCACGGAGCAGTTCTGTCCGCCCCAGCCCGCCTCGCACTGGCAGTAGTACGCGGCGCGACGGTCGAAGCAGCGCCCGTGCTGGCATGGGTAGTACCTGTGGACAGGACGGGCTTTTAACTTTTTTATACCTTAGTGACTAAATCAATCAATTCAACTCAAAGATAGGTAGCTCATGAAATTTTACAGGAAACCAGCGCTTCGTACGATGACTGAGTATACTACGTTATTACGTCACCGCCCCCCTCACCTCAGACACTCGTTGATCTCCAGCTCGCAGTGCTCGCCCTCGTAGCCGGCGGCGCAGTCGCACGTGTAGCCGCCGATGTGGTCGACGCACTTGCCGTGCTTGCAGGGCGAGGACGCGCACTCGTCGATGTTGATCTCGCAGCGCGCGCCAGTCGTGCCCTCCACGCACACGCACTCGTAGCTGAAATAATGATATAGGTTAGATTTTAAATGTGTAACAAAAGTTTTAGGCAGCAAATCGAAATTAAATAAAAACATATACAACTGACAAAACCCTGTCCAATTTTGTGAAGTTGTTCTAGTATGTTGACATAAAAATATCAGCCAGTTACATTTTTCTATTATTTTAATAGAAGATTTACAAAACCTAGAAAACATAACGATCCTGAACACAAACATCCTTCATATAACACTAATGGTCACATGACATATCATAATACAACTCAGGCACAACTCACCCGCTAGCAGTCTCCAGCGAGAACGGCTGGTAGAAAATATCGGGGAGCGGGCCCCGCAGCGGGGGCGGAGGGGGGGCATCTCTAGTGCGGTAGAGACTACGGTCGCTGCGCTGCAGGCATACGCCCGAGTGCTTGCACGGCGCGCCCACGCACTCGTCCACGTCCGTCTCGCAGTTCTTGCCTGGGAAGGGGGGAGGGGTTAGTGGAAGGTACGGTGAGGTAGAGTAGTGAAGTAATTTCGTTTAGTTAAGTAGAGTATTATTCTAAATAAAAAAAAATTGTTCCAAAGTCAGACACAAGAAGTGTAAGGTGAAGAAAGTTTTGTTTTAATTCTGCATCAGAGGTATTCAACATAATTTTAAGTGGTTATGTAATGAAGTAGTCTTGTAAGTAAATGCAGTACAACTAGATAGGATACTCCAATGCGACAGGGACAGTAAATGAGACGACAGTGTAAATTGAAGTAAAGTAATCAGTGTACTGCGGTAGCATAATGTAGTACAATAGGGTAGTGTAGTGTGGTAGGATAGTGTAGTGCAGTATTCTAAGGTGTGGCAGCGTGCTAGCATAGTGCAGTAGCATTGTGTAGTCCAGTAGTGTAGTGTAATGCACTAGTGTAGTGCAATGCAGTAGTGTAGTGTAATTCAGTAGTGTAGTATAATTCAGTAGTGTAGTATAATATAGTAGTGTAGTGTAATGCAGTAGTGTAGTGTAAAATAGTGTAGTGTGATGCAGTAGGATAGTGTAGTGCATGAGATAGGTCAGCAGGCAGTGTGTAGTGCAGTGTTACCGGTGAAGCCCGCGTGGCAGGCGCAGTTGTAGTCGTTGACGTCGTCGAGGCAGGTGCCGCCGTTGCGACAGGGGCGCGGCGCGCACTCGTCGATGTTGATCTCACAGTCGGGCCCGCTGTAGCCGGTGCCGGCGCACTCGCACAAGTAGCCGTTCAGACCGTCTACGCAGCGGCCCCCGTGCTGGCACGGCATCGACTGCAGACGAGGACAATTCATTGTTAATTATGTTGTCAAAGATTCTGACTTCACTAACTTTCATTATAATAAAAATCATGAAAATAAAAATCAAGAATTGGGCTATTTATATCAATAGTTCGCTATTTTTACAGTTTTTAAAATTTTGGAATTTAAAACTTTGAAAAATTATCACTTAATTAATATTACCTAAATATTATTAATTACGTACTTATTACTTATGATGAGCGTATCATTTCACAAAAAAATAAAGGAAAAAAATAATTATCCTCTTTAAGCAAGGGACCAAGGCGACCTTATTCAGTATAAGCTACTAACAATAATAATTATATAACATAATAATATCTAATATAACAACGGATTATAGGATTTTTCACCTCTAAAGGTGCACATGCAAAAAATATCAAAGCCGCGGCCGACTAGCACTTCAAAATAAATAATTCCACAATATCAACAAAAACCATCCTCCACCAAATCACACTGCAAGTAGGCGTACCTCGCAGTCGTCGATGTCGATCTCGCAGTGGGGCCCGGTGAGCCCGTCCTGGCACACGCAGCGGTAGCTGGCGACGCCGTCCACGCACGTCGAGCCCGCCGCGCACGGGTTCGTCGCGCACTCGTTTATGTTGATCGAGCAGTCCTTGCCTGTTTAGACGGATTATATTAATAAACGTTAGACACTGAATAACACTCATTACGGTCCTGTATATTCTTACAAGAGTAGTAGGCAAAAGTGTGCAGACACAGAAGTTTCCGCTAAAACTAGGGGTAGGAATTGGGTATCTATTTCTCACCATATGAAAAGAAAAGTAAAACGAAAAAAAAATACTTCTGTGGAAGTATTTATCTATGCCAAATTTTATGCCGTATTTGTAGTTTGTATAGCATATAGAAAACTATAGCAAAGATCTCGACTTAATAATGACTCAACTCTACTATTGCCTCTATATCTGGTTTGACAAACAATTTTCCAAAACTTTAAATAAAAATATCCCAATAAAATGTACCTTCATATCCTTCCATACAGGTACATTCGTAGTTGTTTTCTAAATTCTGACACGTTCCGCCATTCTTGCACGGTGAAGACAGACATTCATCAATATCCTGTTCGCAACTATCACCTGTGTAACCTAAAGACAAATAATAAAATATTTTTAAAAAAATTTCAAGGTCATATTATAGAGCTAAATGATTAACGTAAAAAATAGATACTTTATACAAAAAGAAATCCTTCAATAAATATATAATACATTATTCTTTTTTTGGATTAACGATGGGAAAACACTATTGCATTTTTTAATTAATACGTAATTAAAAAATTAAAATTAATTAAATACAGAAAAATTCAAAAGGTTCACAAAAATACCCTTAATAATGACCTATTAAAAAAAGACCTTGTAAAAAAAGAAAATATACAGTCTCGTACCTAAATATAACTAAAACTCACCTGGCTTGCAATAGCACTGATAGGAGCCAGGAAGATTGATGCACACACCATTATTGCAGATTTTCGGCTTCAGAGTACATTCATCTATATCCACCTCACAGAACCTTCCTAAAAAAAAAAAATTAATATGAATTAAAAGATTTTAATTTTTATATATAGTTTAAAAAATAATAAGAAATAAATTAAATGACCTTTTAAAATAATCAACAACAAAGCAATAATATACAAATAATCCATTAGAATATTTAAATTTCCATATGAGCAATTAGTAACACATCTAAGCTAAATTCTGTCGCATCGCGTTATATTCGCAGTTTACACAAGTGGTCGAGCCTCGGCGGTGAACATAAAACATTCGTTTTACTACAATACGCGGCCGGTCATTGGCTGGAACGCCATATAATACATTGTCCGATTCATAAATGTTGATAATCGAGGTTAAATGACAAAATATCTTTAAAATATTGTTAGGCTTATATTGTTTGCGAGTTTATTGTTTTAAAATGTAGATATCTATCTATTGAATAGTTACTCGGTTACATCACTATGAGTCATTGACAGCTGACAGCTGCAGTCACAATGACGTGTGACATCATTAATTGAGTTGCGACGCGCTGTTGTCACAACAATTGTTTTATTTTTAATAAAAAAAATGTAAATATGTGTTAATGAAAGTATAAAAAGTGATTATTTAACATTTGTACAGATGTTTTGATAAGAACTTGTTGTTAGAAATGTTTGAATCGCATGACTCAACATGATATATTCGTCGCGAAACATTTTGAGGTTATATCGGCAACGCAGCGCGTATGCTCGGTTTAATCACTCTCGAGCTTCAAATGGCGCTGAAAACGGCCACGAACACACGATACAAGATGACAAAAAAGACTTCAAGACACTATTTCAACAGTACAAAGACAAAATAATATTTAATTCGTATCTGGAACACGACAAGATACAACTCGGTTACTTCAAATATCACATGAAAACTATCACGAAAGCTAAGAGAGAGGAAGGAAAACGTTTCGAAGAAAAGAAGTTACCGCCGTTGCCCGTCGCATTGCAGTATTACGTCGATAAAGACAGACTTTTAGATGAGGAAACTGTCAAAGAAGAAGAGGAAGCAACGAGACAATTTCAACTGCCCTTCGCTCGTACAGCTAAAGTCGAAATACGCGAAGACGACATTAGAATCCCAGAACAAATAGAAGAAAATCAAAAAGAGTTTGACCGGTCGAATATAAGCAAGTGGATGACAAACTATGAACAGTTTGATGACACTCGGTTATCAACATCGGAGGAAGAAGATGAAGATATCTTAGACAGTGAGTGGTGTAAGCATTATGGCACTGCGGACCCTACTATACCAATCAGTAATGTGAACTGTGGTGGCTGTGGGGCTCTCCTACACTGCAACGACCCGGCCATACCTGGATATTTGCCAAGCGAGCTGTTCAAAGATCGAACTATTGAGGAATTAAAGACTATGGAATGTCAGAGATGTCACTTTTTAGCGGAATATAACATTGCTTTGGATGTTACTGTTCAACCCGAGGAATATGAGAAACTTCTACAGTCAATCAGGTTATTACAAATTGTTTTTTAATGTTTTTGTAAAATATAGTTTACTATAAAAATTATTAGAAAAGTACGACTTTTTTAATGATAATTATATTACCAAAACAATGTAACAAAATTATTTAATAAGTGGGTGTAAAGCAAGTGTTTATGAGATTTTATTTATTTTGAGGAAACTTTCATGACTAAATTTTCCATAACTTATGTTTTAATTTGCACTTTTTTACAGGCATGTGAAATCTTTAGTACTACTGATGGTGGATCTCCTGGACTTCCCCTGCTCCCTTTGGTCTGGTATAGTGGACATTATCGGCACTGACAGACCTCTCATTATTGTCGCAAATAAGGTACAAAAACTAATTATTTAATACACTGTCAAAAATAAAATATATTTATTATATCTACATTATTAAGCTTTATTATATCTACATTATTTTGATATTTCAGGTTGACCTCCTACCTGGTGACAGCATTGGCTACTTGAAGCGTATCAAAGAATCACTCATGTCGGAAATCAAAAAGACAAAACTAAAGGATGCAAACATTAAATATATTGCGCTGATATCTGCTAAGACTGGTTATGGTGTGGAGGACTTGATATCCGCCATGTTCAAGATTTGGCTCTACAAAGGCGACGTCTTCCTCGTCGGCTGCACTAATGTTGGCAAGAGCTCACTCTTTAATGCCCTTTTACAATCAGACTATTGCAAAGTACATGCTGTCGACATAGTAAAAAGAGCTACGGTTAGCAGGTGGCCGGGTACTACATTGAATCTCCTAAAATTCCCAATCAACAGGCCTTCTGGGTGGAAAATTCGAGAGAGGAGTAATAGACTTCAGTCGGAAGCGAAACTTTTAAAGGTTGAGAAGGAAATTAGGAAAGAACAGTTATCAGGCAAACATATTACTGAAGCGCCATCCCTAATTGGTCACATTGGTAGAACATTCAATAACTATCAGGTGTTTAGTGATAATGTTGCAGAAAAATCTCAACCACTAACTGTATTGGATGAAAAACATGAGTTATTCAGGAAAAGTAAATGGTTTTATGATACACCAGGTGTGATACATCCAGATCAAGTGCTCTCACTCCTCAGCACCGAGGAACTGCTGCTGACGATACCAAAGAAACTTATTAGACCTCAAACATACTACCTGAATAAAGGTTCAACATTCTTTATAGGTGGCTTAGCGAGAATAGATCTGCTTGACTGCACAGATGCTTGTCGATTCACAATTTTCTGTTCTGAAAATCTTCCTATAACCGTGGTAAAGACTGAGGAGGCTGATGAAGTATATGATAAATTTATTGGAACAGAGTTATTTGCTGTGCCTTCGGGCGGATCAGAGAGACTGGAGAACTGGCCGGGGTTACAGAGTAAACAAGATAACATACACTTTACTGGTGAGGGGCCTAAGCTATGTTGTGGTGATATAGTCCTATCTTCCATAGCTTGGGTGTCAGTAACCGCTAAGAAAGACACCCCTTGTGTGGTCGCAGCGTGGACTCCTGAGGGCAGGGGAATTCATAAACGGGTTCCGTCATTGCTGCCATATTCCATTAACTTAAAAGGCAAGCGAGTCCGCGACACTCCAGCGTATATGTTAGGAAAAGTTTTTACAGGTGATGAAGCAAATTAACTTGTCCTTGTTTGTTGTATATCATAGATAATGTAAAAAAACTATACTTAATGTAAAAATAAATTATTAGAGTATCTATTTTCTTTTTCTTTTTTATTTAATTATTTTTGATTGGGCTTTGATTGGCGATACAATTACAGAAAATGTATTTTTATGTTTTCTTAATGAAGTATGAATTTTGTAATCCAGTGTCTCTAAAATTAATATTTGAGGTTTAGAGTTGTGTCATCCGCCTACCTAAAGTAGGCGGATGACATTTTTTCTAGCAAATTATACTGTATAATAAAAGATATACACAGTAGAAGTTTTCGTTCATTTTGTCACATACTTAGCAGGCGACATTTTACAGAAATTCGTCGAGTCAAAGTTGCAGTTTCGTGACATATTTTGCACATGAATATTTTTTTCGAGATCAAAACGAAATTAACTCTTACTTCTTATTTGGCAGTTTGAAAGGTACATTTTTACATATTTTTTTGCAC
>DWAZ01000043.1:0-10647 GCA_018232205.1 Junonia vestina livia
GCTAAGAGTTTGGGTTAGAAGGAAAAACATAGAATAGACGAGAAAGCTTGAAGAGTAATGTTATATAGCTGACAAAATAACTAATGAAACATGCAAGTAAATGTGCAATACTCACGTCGAATTTGACAAGTTTGCTGGTGACGTGGTCATCTCTCGGGCTTTGTTGACCAGGGGTGAGGATGAGGGAGCTGATGGCACTACGGTCATCATCGTCCCCATCGAGTATGGAAGACATATCATCCCGCTCCATTCCTCTTAGGCATCTGACGCAAAGCTGCCCTTGTCTGAAAAATTTGGCAGAATATGTTAATATGGCAATAGTTTGGTTTGTTTGAACCGATTATATTTACCTACACTATAACATTGTTTATAGTAAATTAACATAATATATTAGAATTATTAAACTGAATGCGATTTCCAAATAACCCTATTTGTTTGGCAAACTCATTTATAACATGCTTACCTGACTTCTTCAAGGATTGAGAATTCTTCATGCATCGACTTAGGTTCGTCATCTCTTTGATGCCAATTTCTAAGCTGTTCTTGCAGTCTATTGTTCTCTTGTATAACCGAAGCGAGTTGTTCTTCGAGCTCGGTCACCCTCCTTTGTTCTTGAGCGAATGCGACTTTATTCTCCCTCAACTCATCACTTAGCCTCAATAAATCTTCATCCTCTTTTGTTAATTCCGGAAGAGGTGCTATTGACTTTTGTGGAGTAATATTCACATTCTTGTTGTTGGGTACGGATAACTCCGTGGGCTTTTGTTCTTTTTCTTTGGGTTTTTCATTTTCAGGTTTTCGTTCTGCGCGCCGTCGGACGATTTCTAACTGGGCATTCAAATCGTCTACGGTTTTTTGGAGCTCCTCACACTTGGTTTCTAAGCCTTCGATATTGCTGCATAAGCTAAAAAAAAAACGACAATTGTAATTAAGATTTTATTGTTCAAATTTACTCTTCAATCACTTTTTAATGATATCTCTACGAATTTGTAATGTCATTTATTATCTTGGAACAACATTCAGTGGAAAGTTTTATAATACGAGTAAAAGTAATTTACTGTGACAAAAGCAAATAATTGGTCCATTTTGCATCGAAAACCCATTAAGTAACAAAGAAAAGAAACCGCGGTGATTGCAGAAAGATTCTAAAGATGACTAGTTATTTGTTACGGTAATAATCTCACGTCTTAATATGCTTCTTGTCCGCGGAATGGTCGACGGCTAGCCGGTGGTTCGCGCGCTCCAAATCTTGAATGCTCACTTCTAGTTGTTCGTATATTCTCAGTCTTGAGTCGTTCACTTCGCGCAATGCTACTGTCTGCTTCGTAAGGTACTGTGAATGGTAAAATCGTATTATTTACTTGTTTATAAAATTCACATAAATGATCTTTGGAAAATCAATTGTATCAGATCTTTAAATCAAATATGAAATTGAGATTTTTATCCGGACCTCACCGAGTAAATAAAAAACTCATTGAAAATCTTTGCTTATTTTATATAACCGAATTAAACGATTCGTTTAGCGATATGATGCTAACACTGTAATGTCTCTCTTAATTAGCAGTTACAATGTATTCATATTAATACTAAAATACATACTTCGATTTCTTGTGCTTGATCTTCGATGACATTTTGGTGTTGACGTAACGCAGTTTCTAACTCCTTGTTTCGTTCCAAAAGTGTCTTCCCGAGTTCAGCCGCTAGCTGCAAATCTGTAACAAAAGCGTTAATTTGTAGTTTCTTCGTAAATTTTGTGAAAGTAGCGTAAGATATGCAAATGAGGCGACAGCAATGCGGATGCGACGGCGGATGAAATTGACACTGCAATTATTTCATCGGACGATATCATCGCATTGAAACACGATGAGATAATTAGACACTTGACAGGGATTCAGATGCAGATAAAGTTTTCACCGTGATCACGATTGTATTTCGCCAGATGTAGTTTTGTGTTGAAATGTGGTTTATGAACCACTAAATAGTTGGTTCAACACATTGAGTCACTTCCTACTTAAAGTCCTCAATAGTGATGCATGACATATTGCTACGTTGTCACTGGTTAAACAAATTCACAAAGTTCGCTAAAGCGTGAAAGGAGAACAAGTTAAGTACCTTGATGTAGAATTAAACTTTAAAAACGTTCAAGTTCAGTCTAAATTAAGGTCGACGTATCGAGCGAGTTTTTTCTTGATTTACTTCATCGTAAATAGGCTTTATAAGTAAAATCTTCAAGCGCTATAGTTAGGTTACTTCGTAATATGAGAACAGGGTAACAATATAAGTTAAATTAATTATAATTTTCTACTACAATAGTATTTTATTCATAAATTCAGCATTAAAATTCTCACTTAAACTCAGTCACGTGGTAGTGACGTAAGGTCGTAGTATGGAAGGCGAATTAAACTATTTAATGCTTCTGTTGTAAACGTAGATAATTTAACTTACTAAATCTAATAGGCATAATAAATAATTTTACAATGATAGCCACGATTTAATAAAATTGGCTAACAGATGAAGAATTAGGTACTTACCCAACTTTTATAAGATTAAATATTTATAAGTACATTTGATTTGTAGTACTATCACACAATCCTTATTTTTATAAATATCACGATGGATTAAGAAAAAGGAAAAAGGCGGAAAAAGACATCACAAACGTCAAATTAAACATGAAGTATTTATATATAATACCTATATTGTATATTTATACATTCCTGCTCTTTAGATATTGTTAAATTACTTCAATACCAAGTACTTATTTATATTTTAATATATGCTCCTGACCTAAATATTGAGTTTTAAAATGTGAACAATATTTTAAAAACGGCACGTTTTGATGCAGTATGAGATAACCGGCCGTTTGCGTGCATTCCTAACGCATCGACATTCCTCAGTCACGCATTATTAACACATGAATACATAATTATACATTGTGCTTCGTTCTCGATATATGTATTTACCATGCAGCTTCTTCGTGTCACTCGGCAACCGAACGCAGTTTTCAGAGCTAGCAGCCCTAAAATTTTTCTACTACTCTTCATGTCTTATGTCAACTGTCATTCTTTGCGTTTGCGCGGCAACCGTAACATTTACCTCTCAAAAGTTTTGTTTTTTATCGTATAAAATGTCTAAACGAAAACATGATAACGACGTAGAATGTTATAAAAATAAGTTAAGAAGGATTATAGCCGTCATAAGTGTGACACTATTTTGGATGACGAAATACAAAAATCAGTCTCCTCCAATCAAGGTTAGTGTTGTTCAGAAACGATTTTATATTGATATGACTACTGGTTTTTAATAACAGTTAAGTCACAGGTTTAATTACCGACATATCAATAGACACGGGTGGTGTACGAGATACATTGACGTGGTCATGCAGACTCGGGGTGTATACGAGATATACACACGAGATCTTTACTCTTAAGCTAAACCCGCGAGGTTTTACTTAAGCAGTTTTTTACGTATTCTGATACAACACTTCATTTTTATTAACGTTCCAGATTGTGACACATAATATGAAGCTAATATTCCAATTAGCCTATCAACTGATGATGCATTGTCCATCAATGACATTGAAACAACATCGGTTTTACAACAATTATAAGTACCTACTCCAAACTTTGGGGGACTTGATTCCAGAGAAAACTAACTTTGGACCGGCCATCAAAAATGATGTAGCCCACATATGAAATAATATTTAAAAAAAAAAAAAAAAAAAAATGGTTTTCCTAAGGAAAAAACAATTAATATCATCAAACAGGCTATTCCAGAAATTTGCTCTCTCTTAAGCCCACATTAATTAACCCAAATTAAACCCAGAAATACACACTTCAATCAATAAAAAAGTTGAAACTGAATAAAACCAACTTGGTACAGGACTGTCAATAATAAGTAATATCTTATTGTTATTGATAAATGATGAAAATATACTATAGATAAATTAAAAATAATATCTATGTTGAGCAATGCTGAAAGAATCTTAACAGATCTTCATTTTATGTTTACAAACACAAAAAAAAAAAAACAATATTCAACAGGATGATTTGTTTTGTATTGAGAAAACCTCAGAAATAATTAAAATGTTAAAAATTGTTAAAGAAGTGGGCAATCAATAAATAAGCAAATTTATAGTCGTCTCTAGGGAAACTTACCCGGTACACCTCACCACAGTCTTTATAGGACAACAAGGTATGGACCTAAACAAATGCAGTACCTCTCAATGCAACTAAAGAAATACCAACATCCAAAAAGCAAGTGAGACCTGTACCACCAGGCAAGCACTGCACAAACTTAGGTAAGTTTTGCTGTTAGATTAGCCCACTATGTACCATGTTGGGAAAATATATATCAAGACAAAAATATATTAAGTGTTATCCGTGGATATTCCATCGCATTTTTGTCTGAACCCTACCAGTCTGTTGTACCAAATTCTTTTATTTCTGAATCTGTACACAAATGATATTAGCATGCAAGCTATAAAAATATATTATCATTACTTGCAATTTCTCCCTGCAAACCATGTGAAAATCAATTAATTTAAAAAATATTTCTTTTACCTAAGCCTAATTGTAGTGTTTATTTTAAACTTAAAACTTCATAATAAATATATTAATTCATGTAATTTTGAAATGGAAGTACATAAGACTGCAGTAGTACTGCGGGAGACTTTATAGCCAAAATTGATATAAAAGAGTCATACCTATTAATTAATATAGACCCACAGTACAGAACATATTTGCAGTTTGAGTACAAAATGTGTTATATGAATTTACAGCATTACCCTATGGTCTAAGCTCTGCACCTAACATATTCAAAAAACTTATGTTGTGGTAAAATATAAAAAAATAAATAATAATAATAATAAATAAATCAAATAAAAATTATTAATTTGATCAATATCTTGATGATTTATTATATATAGGATTCAATTATCATTCTTGTTTAAAAAATTTAAATGATACCATCTTGTAATAAAACAAAGCCTAGGTTTTGTTATCCATTTTAATAAAAGTATAATAAATTAAGCACATTCAGTACTGTCAAATATTAAATTTTGTCTTAAATGTCAGAAATATGTTAATAGAATACCTGAAGATAAAAAAATTAGAAATTTTAAAGTAAAGTAATACTAAAAATAAATAAACAATGGAATTTTGCTTAAAACAGGATCTTGCTAAAATAATTGGCATTTTAGTTGCAGTATGCTCTGCTTCTACATATGGGTGACTCTATACTAAACTCTTTCATAATAAATATTGTTATTTACGTTATAATATTGTTTACTACTATAAAGTCAAGGTAATTATAATATAAAAGTAAAATTGATGTCTGATATAAAATTAGATTTACAATGGTGGGCAAAATAATATAAATATAACAAAAAAGAATTTTATATTGTAAACATGATTTAGAAATTCTTACTGATTACTGATGCTTCCGGTTCCAGTTGGGGGAGCAGTATGTGGTAACAATAAGGTTAATAATGGTTTTTTAAAAAAAAGAAGTAAACTATCCATATTAACTATTTGAAGTAACTAGCTATTTTCCTTGCAATAAAGTCCCTTGTTAAAGACCTAAATTAGAATATCTTATTATAAGTAGATACTAAAACAGCCATTTCTTATATAAACCAAATGGGTGAAATTCGGTTCCCACATAATTTAGCTTGATCCATGTGGACATGGTGTGAGGAGAGGCACTTTTGGCTTTTTGCTTCTTATATCAAAGCTTGTGAAAACAAAGATGCCAATAAAGAATCCTAAAAAAAGGTGAAGATTATATAATAAGTCCCTTAAATTGAATTTGTTTTGAATTTGATGAACCTGAAATTGGTTTATTTGCCTCCCATTTAAATGCTAAATCTCAGTCTTACATTTCTTGAAAACCAGACCCAAATGCAGTCAATATACATGCCCTTACTGCATCCTGGAGTAAATATTTTTTCTATGCTTTCGCCCCATTTAGTCTTATTTTAAAATGTTTACAAATAGTAATAATAATAAAAAGTGATAAAGCTACTGGAGTCAGTAATACCACATTGGCCTTCACAACCTTGACACAGTCATCCATTACATCAGAAACTTACTCTTAGTTGCCGAGATATTATCAGGCAAGCTTGGTTGAAACGAGCTATTCCACCAATATCAATTAATGTCATGTTTGCCTTCTTTTCAAATAATACATTAAAACATTACAATTCTACTTATAAAATATGGTGACCTTTTTTGCAAAGTAAGAAAAAATAAATAAATGGGCCTACCATTTAACTCATCAATAGCATCAATATAATATAATGTATTTTTTAACAGAATTATTTGATACTAGAACTTCGTATGAAACATAAATTGCCATAAATCTGCATTGCCATTATAAAAGATTATTTAAGGGTTTTTATAAGTCCAAACCACCATTACAAAAATACCAATTTACTTGGGATACCAAGAAAGTCCTTGATGTTTTACATAAGTGAGCACCAAATTCTTTGTGTATTGAAAAATTGATCAAGAAATTTGTGATGTTAATAGCATTAAGAACAGCCCAACAGACACAAACCTTATTTAATAATTGTCTTTATTAATAATAATTGTCTTTATTAAAATTATTCATTATTAAATTTTCTACTGATATTATAAATATAATAATTATTGATATAATTAAAACATCAGGCTTATGCCATAATCAACCTTATATCTATTTACCCTATTTTAACAAACTGGATATTTGACCAGCAAAACACTATGTGATTATATTAAAATTACTTATGAAATAAAAAATCAAAATTATCTTTTGATACTAACTTAAGAAAAGAAAAGCCTCATAAACCAGTTCCTGCTGCTTCGCAACATGGATCTAAAGCACCCTCTCAGTGTGTGGTATTGATACAAGTGTTTGTTTTGGGCATAGTACACTATGCTTCTACTTCAGAAGTCAGATCAAAAGGAGTTTCAATACATGTAATTAGACTAACAGAAGGCTGGACAAATAATTCGTTAACATTTGCAAAATTTTTACAAAAATAAAATTGTAAGATACGCGGGAGAACTTGCTCAAGCTGTTTAAACTCTAATTAGATTTATCTAATTTAGAACAATAAAAATAAATAAGTATTAATATGTAGAAGCTTAAACGTTTGGGGCCTTGATTTATTCGTCATTAATTTATTGCCGATAAGTGGCAGAGAATATTAAATTATTGATTTGCTTTGCTTGATTTGAAAGCAATAAATCTATAGGTATACTAACATAACGACTGATAGATCTATCAATGTAGCTGAAACCTCTAAACAAATTGTGCTAAGAAAGAATTTCCCAAACTTACTTCGGTAATAATGATAAAACGGTTTATCAATGTTATAAAAATACCGAAATGCACTAGCACATAGCACTGTGCGTTCAAAGAAGCAAATGCATACAAAGGAGACATCAAAATGGCCCAAAAAATTAAAAATTGACAAAAAGAAAACAAAAAGAGACGAAATGGCATGGAACGGTATTTTTTATGATTGGATAGAGAATTTAGAGTTAATTATTGATATGTGCGATGTGCTTAAAAACTTAATTTGGCTTAAGAGTTTTAGTACAAAAATCGGAAATCATTTTTCATCTAATAAAACACGTTGGCGATAGTTTTGCGTGATTACCGCTATTGATGCTACCGTATCTAATTACCTCATTCATACTGATGAGTCGAACGTAATATCCTATACTGCTAACATGCTGTAATTAAACTGTTAGACACATATGCTGAATTAATTACTAATAATTCCGTATGCTAATACCGTCTGATACGAAAGCAAATATCTCGTTATAAATCACTGTCATGTGTCATCTTAGTGTAGATGAGCCATTCACGGCTAGACGTCTATTGACCGTCTTATTAAACATAATTATCTATACTTCTGTACTATTTATGTTTTCTATGCTTCTATACTGTATATGCATTTATTTGTAGTAGATGACGACTAATGAATAAACTTAAAATACTACTGGACCGATTTTAAAAATTCTTAAGTACTAACACATAATTTTTTGTAACCTTTAATTGGTCTGTGCAAAGCAGGAGCGGAATCCCCGTATACAATAAAGATGATTCTTATTTAGTTCAAAATGGCCTTATATTTTAGAATTCGCTATACTAAAGTTCGAGCCGGTAACATACGTGTATGTTACCTTACAGTAAGATACCTCAAAGACACTCTTCACACGTTTCACTCCGACACCGGAGCGTCCTCAGGAGATGTAGCCTCTACAAGTTGCAAAGCAACTTTTGTAAAGAAAAATTATTACGAATTCCTATCACCTAATGCATTTCTATATTTTTGGTTGTATGTGAAAATTTTGATTTAAATGCCTTGGACTCGCGGGCTATAATAATAAGTGTCAAGTTTGATTGTTTAATTTAAAACTCAATTTTCTTATTAAAAATTATATCTACAATAGTTTTTAAAGTTAAGCCTCTGACTTAAGGAGACACCACAAAAACAAGTTAGCACTTTCCTTTGTTAGTTTATCAACAACTAACTTCAACTGTGGTATGTGTGAGTAGTTTTGTAAAGTTTATTTAAAGGATTCAGGACTTTTCACGCTTCGAACTTTATATCATACACTAAAGAATATGATTGTTGTAAGAAAAAACTGCCTTAACGTGAACGGTTTTTATATGTCTTAAGAAAAGCATTTTTTTTTCAATGTTCATAGCCTTGTTCACAATTATATTTAATGCAAACGTCTGTAGCTTAAAAACAATCCTCGTAAGGCAAACATGTCGCTTTAGCTTCGTACAGGTTCATTTTTATATAAAAAATCCTTACATAAACTTCACTTTTGTTCTCATAGTAAATCCTGCAATAGCTGCATAATATCAAACGCAAACCAACTTTGAGGTCACGCATTCACAATCAATCGTGTCGCGTGCAACCAAAGCGCTGGAACTGTCGGAGCGTGAATGGCCCCTTTCAGTGACGTCAGCGAATAGGTATTGCAGGTATACATGAAATGTTTGAAACGTTCTACACGAAGGAATAACATATTTCTAAGTGCATCGTAGGTGTAATGGCTTTGGCGAATGTGAAAGTTGCATGATATCTTTTCACGCTAGAAGTGTTTTTCATAACATGTTATACATTGCTACCCTGGATTTGTGTGTGAAACTGTTCAAAAAGTTTTTTGTTTTTGAATTTCGTGTAGTTTTTATGAGTGGGTGAGTTTTTAGTTTCTATGTAATATGTATGTAAGTATGTATGTATGTATGTATGTATGTATGAAAGTATGTAAGTATGCATTTTAATAATATTTATTAATGTTATTTATTTTTGTATGTGTTTAAGTTGTATTAATTTTAAGAGTATTTAAGATTGCACCACCCTATACTGTCTTCCAAACACAATCCTCTAACCCAAGGTAGTCTGGAAGAAATGGCTAATAAGCCATAAGACCGCCTTTTGTTTCGCCATTAGCTCATTAGTTTTAAGTATATACTGTATTTGTTTGTGATTGTAATTGTGGTGAACAATAAAGTGTTAAATAAATAAATAATAATGTTACAGATTCATACATTTTTGTATTTCGTTTTCGTAATTACCGAAAATAGATTAACGCAAGAGAAGCCGCGAGCATAAGCTTGTATGGCGGTATGTTTAAGCAAGGGACGTATTTTCAAACGCCTTAACTTATGGACGCGAGATATCTGAAGATTTAAGGTTATTGCTATCATCGAGTGGAAGTGTGAACTTTAGTAGAAGAATAAATGAAAAAATATATAAGTATTTGGTTAAATACTCTACACATATTATACTCTATATTTTATCCGTTCTAAGCTGGGCATCCTGCTTGTTTCATTTTATAAGATACTTGAATGTTAGATAAAAATTTCTCATATTATTACGATAATAATTTATTCAAATAACCATTATACATGTATAATATTTGTTCTCTCCGATCTAATTTGTTTTACTCACTGAATCGTTTTACCTCGCAACACAAATTGAATAACCACACGTTATAAGTAAATAAGGAAATAAACTTATTACGTGGATAAGTGGAAGCAAGATGTTATAGGTTTTCAAATTTATATTGTATTAATTTTCTTCCACGTTCTGATGTATTTATCCGATGTCGTAATGAGGTTAAGCTGTGGTTGAGTTTGTACCTTGAAATAATTGAAATAATAATTGAAATAAATAGGGCACTGCCTCCGGCCGTGGGTGCCTCGCCATATATACATAATTACATTACTTTTAAAATCATAGCCGATATCTTTCACAAGTTCGACAGAAAGGAAATTTATTACCTACAAATGCGAAATAAATTCAGAGACGGTCGAAGGGGTAAAAGATTTAGTGGAATATATGAAATACATTGCTATTATGTAGAGGAAATCGCATGTCGGTCTCTTAGACCCAGATGAAGGTTTGAACTATCGCGATTGTGATATTATTGAGACTGGTACCATTGACCACGGTATAGAAAATTAGGGTTAACTTAACACGGATTTCTATCTGCAAGGTTTGTATTTGTCTTAAAATAATATAGAAAGTAGTAGTAGAGCCTGTAAAGTCACACTGCTGAGCATAGTCCTCTTCTCCTAAGAAAAAGGTTGAGGAGCTTATTCCACCAAGCTGCTCCACTGGGTGGCAGATAGACTTGA
>DWAZ01000044.1:0-10573 GCA_018232205.1 Junonia vestina livia
AAAACGTAACAAAATATAATTTAATTTAGCATTTATTTTTCGATAAATTACGATCTAAATTGCTTATATTGAGTTAGCTTAGGTTTAAACTTAATTATTAATAAGTTCTAACCTAACCTAACCCAACTCGCTTCAAATAATAATAAAATATCTAACCTAACCTAACCCAACTTTTGTATGGAGTTCATAATATATCGACACTTTATAATCTAACTGGAGAGATTGTAATCTAGCGGTTTTTACAATTTTACGGTGACATATATAAGATAGGGCTATGTTTTAAGAACAGATGCCTTTTTTATAAATTATTATTTACCTACGTTTAGTCCGTGCTAATCAGGAGCGAATTGCGTGTTTTTTATAAGTTTATAAGTACAAAAAATACTCGTCTCAGTTTCAACTAAATTCAACATTTGTAATTTACTAATTAAATTCTTAAAATATTTATCGATACAATAAAAAATATTATTTCCTTCAATTATAACTAGCATCTAGACGTACAATTACGAACATATAACGTTTTAAACATCTGTAATTGGATCTGGTATTAATTGAGACAGAAATAACTAGTTTAGACTTATAGAAGAATAAATTCAATTAATTTTTTCAATGATAACTCAATTTGTGTTATATAAAATTGCTATAATATAAGCACTATCGCACTTGCGAGGCAATCTCTATGAATTATAAGTATTTATAAGTTGACCATCCAATATCGAGACTATGCGATACTAATGCGTTTTTATCAAAGTAGAGTATTCAAAAATAAAGTAAGAGGTAGAAAAGTAAATTAAAAAATATAGAATTAGATTTCGATTTACAGTACAAAACATAACGTAAATAAACAGTAAATTATGCTTACATTTCAACAATATAAAACTAATTATAAAGTATTTTCGCTTGTTTGAACTCACTAATCTTGAAAACTACCTGTCCGCTATATTTTTTTTTATTAGACATCTAAAACAACTAAATAAGTTAAAGCATGCTAATAACAGCTACATTGCAACCGAAATAAATATTTGAAGCACGTCATATACATAACTGATAACATATAATAGTGTAATAATTATGTCTATTATAGAAATTCTCTGTAAAATGGCAGAAGTTACTCGTAGCTATAATTCAGTGGACAGTGGTCAGTCAGACTTCCTGTTCACGCTTTGATACGAGAGAAACCGAAAGCAATTTAATGACTTTATTAGCCCACAACCTCTTATTAATTTTATATTTATTATTATTTGCAACTCGCAAAAAAATATATAAAGTCGAATTAATTAAAATAACACTATAAAAGATTTAACAGGTTCACAGTCCAAGCTTCAGAGAGGACCCAGCGGCCCACGTCCATATTTAAAATAAAATATATTTTTTTAATTGTACGTTTGTTCTCTGTGTCCAAAAAATATTTTGCGTGCTCTAGGATATGTTTTGTCAAATCTTTGTTAAATAAACACCCGCCTATCTACGTCCAAATTTCTAAAAAGCCTTAAAATTATTTCGTCGTGCAGACCACATATGGTCTGTGGACTCCTGGGTCCTGGAGCTTTTCTATTTCGGTCTATGGACTGTGAACCTGTTAAAATAACTTTGTAGTAATGTTTTTATAACGATACGATACGAGATACGAGGATATTAAAAGATTTTTCTTTATTTTACAAATTCAAAAGTAGTTTATATACTGTATGAGAGTGGAATGGTTGTAGCTTATTAAATAAGATTTCTAAACACCTATAATAGACAGTTAATAGAGCTAAAGATGACGAAGCCAAAAAAAAGAAACGTTTTTATGTAATTATATGGATCCTTAAATTAGTTCGCCTTATTTGAAGATGACGCATCTAAATTATATGATCTCTGGATCAGCCCAAGTAAGTACAAAATTAAACGCAAAGTGCCAATTAAGTTACGTTCAAAGATAAAATTTATAATATAAATCGTTCGTAATAACTCTCATTATCATTCAGCTGAACATGAAATAAGGACACTGTATCTATAAAAATACACGAACTATAAAATCGTTGAACTCACGAAACTGTATACTTGTATAGATCATATTACAATTTCACAAAAAGCTTATAAGAACTTCCAAGTAACGGGAGAGGCCGCGGACGTGCTACGAAAGCGATCCCGTGGCCTCTCCGTTTTCCGTGCTGTGGCGGCCATCGCAGGGGGTTTTAGTGAATGCAATCTCACATAACCCGACATCCCCCCCAGGAGTCGGGTATCTATGAAGATTCACCCTGCGTCAACAAAAAAGAAAAAAAAGAACTTCCTAGTAGGTAGGTACTATTTAAGGAAATCTATCATTTCTGAACCTTAACTAAAACGTGAAGCGAAATTGAAATTAGTCGCAGAAGCTCATTTGAACCCTTAAAGTAACAAAAACCTTACCATACAATATAATTATTTAATTTGATAAAATCAAATTGCCCGAGCGACAGGTCATTTATAATACATTCCAAACATACTAATTAAACAAGTGATCGTTAAGATGTTTGGAATCATAATCAGATAAATACGAATGCGTTGAAAATAAATGTGAACCGAAAAACTTAAGGGTAGCGCCAGACCAATCCGAATCAAAGAAGCGAAATAGTGATATAAACCAAAGTGCCGCTTAACCGTTATTCCTTTTGTTTTTTTATCAATAAAAGAACCACTTTTTCACTTAATAGGTTAAAGTAACCAAACAATTTTTTTCGTTAAACCTGAAGGGCTATTGTAGGTAGTTAATTTGGCATCGCCGATTAATCGTAAGTAAACGTTTTACCTGCAGTTACAATTTTCTAACCTCAATCTTTAAACGATTTTTTTTCGAGTCAACGAAACGAAATATGATGACATTCGCAAGGTTTTGATACGTTGGTATTTACAGACTGAAAGGCTCAACTCACTATGTTGACCACAGGAATGCGCATATGAGACACTACGATGCGAACATCGTCGTGCCGCAAATGATTTTTAATTATTTATTTATATAACGATGTAATAAACACCACTTACACTCACCGAAATTACTTGTGACTTAAACCTTCTTACTTTTCAGAAAGCCGTTTTTAAATAATTGATATTTATTATTTCTGGTATGATGAATTAAAAAAGCTCGTCGCGAACGCAATGCTTTACGACGGAACGCATTAATCGGGTGCCTACCTTATGTTAAATTAAAATCATTTAGCCAGCCACCGCCTTTATTATGATGAGATTATTAAGTACTATAAACATCCATACTTTTTATGTCCCCTTAATTAGCACGAGGATTTTGTATGCACTTGTTTTTTGTATGCAAAACGAGATTAAGACAGTTGTCCATTAGATATGCATCGCGATCCAGCGTTGTTTTTCTGCGTTATTTCTGCGTCTGTTTTATTGTTATAAGAAAGAAAAAAGACGCTGAAACACGTTACTACTTAAAAAATTGAACCCGTAAAGCCCATGCATTTAAAAATATAATAGATTTCTAATAATATCTATCAAATAAAAAACACTAATAAACGTAATGTCAACTTTTACGCAATAATAAATTGTCTATGGTCGTTAGCGGGTAAAAAAGGCGCGAGCTGTAATAACTCGCTGCCCGCCATTTTGCGTCTACACTATTACAATAAAAGTAAAATTACAGCTCATTTTACACTTGCTTAGAACTGCTATTATGACTCAAGCAATAGAATGAAAGCTATTAAATATATTATTTAACTAGCAAGTGTGCAATTTCTTCTAGGATTTACGGTTTTTTTAGTAAGGGTTTTATGATTCTACGCAGAATAAATTATACGAAGGCAATTCTTAATTTTTATAATTATTGACTTTTAATAGCTATAAGGATAATTATACTGTTCGTAAATTAAAAACCGACTAAGATAAAACTAAAAGCAACGGAAATAATCCAATAACATCTGAAATTTTAAAATCGATTTAAAGTAATTTAATACCTGTACACTAAATATCCATATATGTAATTTTTTTTTTACCAATCAATAACTAATTCAATTTATTCCAAAAACATTTGCCCCACAAGAACAGAAATTAATTAAATGAACCATACAAAACCCGTTATTCAAACAAAAAAACTCCCGCCAATAGAGAATTTCGCCATTTTGTTTTTACTAGTCAACATAACGTAGATATTAACGACATTTCGTAACGTTCTCCCAGCAATGCAATAATTACGCAAGGTGCCATAACATGACGGACAAAAACCAATAAAAGATAGAGTCCGCTGTTAAAATTTTCTAAATATACATACATTTTAAGGCAGAATAAAAAATATTTGTTCGTATCGATATTTAATAATGAATATTTTAATTAAGTAGCCATTTTGTTTATGGTTTAGGAACTAGATATAGATAAGAAAAACGAAATAGACAGAGACATAAAGTAGACTATTTTGTATATATATTTACGTTATTACATAAGATATTGTAACCCTTTAAATTTTTTGTCATACTTAATTTTTTCCTACAAAAAAGTAACCTAAAAAAAAGTAAGCAAAAAAAGAGTAAAGATAGACAAAATTCATAGACTAAAGGTTACTTTTTTATAGGAAAAAATTAAATATGAAAATAATTTAAAGGGTTACATATTTAATAATGTTAGATTGTTTCAAAAAGTGCGAACAAACATCTGTCAACATCGACATGTCCATAGACAAATTAAAGCTTTATTCAAACTTCCAACAACCTTATTTTGGTATTAATTGAAATTTTATTTCCAGAATGGGTGCAGTGCGTTGCAGCGCGCGGCTGCGGATGGTCACGTGGACGTCGTGCGCGTGCTGCTGGAGAACGGCGCGGATCCCAATAAGCAGGACAATGTGGTGGGTAGATTTAGTGGCAGAGTTGCAATTTGATTGGAAATTGCCTTTAAAGCAATATAACGATTAATTACTATCAAGTAAAACTTTCAATTAATGCTCGTAAACGTTTATGCAAGTATATAAACATTTCTGAAGAAAGATTAAGACTTAGTTTTACTTATTTATTCATCTGTTTTCTACTAATACGCAAAAGCAAAAGTGGAGTGGAAGTGGATGTTTGTTACTCTTTAACTCGGAAACTACTGGAAGGATTTTTATTTTATTTTATAGTAATATACAATACAATTTGTGACTTAAACTTATCCTATCAAAAGAATGTACACTAAGTCCTATTCCTACTCAAAGTCGCTGCTAATTTTAAAAAGTCATGAATGATAATTATACAAAACCTCCTTTTAATCGTGGTCATTTTTATCTCTAACTCTGCTTATAATGATATTTAAAAACAACACACTTAACTATGTTATTTCCATTCCCAGCACGGCAACACCGCCGCACACGAAGCGGCATGGAAAGGCTACTCCCGCACCGTGGCGCTGCTGGCGCGTTGTGGCGACATGCGCGCGCGCAACGCGGCCGGCTTCGCGCCGTTACACCTCGCCACGCAGAACGGACACAACCAGTCGGCAAGGGAGTTATTACTGGCGGGTGCGCCGCCAGACTTGCAGAATAATGTAGGTTTACATCAAATAATAATAATTAAAATTGCAATAAACAATTCCAGAATTACGTATCCTGTTTAAATCACTTGTTATTTTAATATATCTTTGGGAAAGTACCAATATTTTGTGATCTATTTAGGGGAGGAGGGGGTTGTTCAATATACAAGTCACAAAGGGAAGGTTACTTACATATCATAGATGTTTGTCACGTAGTCGTTAACTCAAATCTCAGAGTCAAAGCCTAAAACAAAAGCTTATACTACGGATTATCATCGAGGTTATGAAGGAGTCGAAAACTCTTTAAAAAAAGTCACGTAGTATGGGTACGTTCCTTTATGGCATAAATAAATAAACAAGTAATAAAAAACATTCTCCATTCCAGTATGGCGACACATCTCTCCACACCGCCGCGCGCTACGGTCACGCCGGAGTCACTCGCATCCTCATCTCAGCGCAGTGTCGCGTCTCCGAACAGAACAAAAATGGAGACACCGCACTGCACATAGCGGCCGCAATGGGCAGGCGGAAACTAACGCGAATATTACTCGAAGCTGGCTGCGACAAGTCTCTCAGGAATCACCAGGGTGAAACCGCTAGAGACATCGCTACGAGAAAGGGATTAGAAGAAATTATCAACATCCTCAACACTCCAGTAGCAAAACAACCCAAGAAGAAAGACAGACATCGAGACAAGAGCAGAGAAAGAACCATCGATGAACCAGATGACGCAAAGAAGAGGGACAAGAGTAAAGACAAAAAGAAGAAAAATGTCCACTTCGAAAATCCTGCACAAGTTCATTGGTCCCCGTACGGCTGTCATTATTATCCGGACCCTAAATATTTCCCTAAGCCGAAGTTAAGCTCGTTACCCACCGAACCGTTAAAGAAAGGCGAGCAGTACTATTTGGACTTAGCGGGTAATATTAAGAAAGGTCCAATCGGAGCTGGTTACACCTGTTACTGCGCTCCGTTTTTCAGACATATGGAAGAAAAATTAAACGAAGATAAGAAAGACTTGAAACGTCACATCGATAGAGCCCATGAAAGGTTAGACCAAAAAGTGACAGATTTGGAAATGAAAACTCAAGGGCAGATATCTGAATTGACTAGATTTGTAGCTGCAGAAAGGGCTATGTGTAAAGAAAGGCATAAACATTTGGAGCAATGGCTGACGAGGGGCATGATGTTCAGAGCGTCAGAAAGAGTTAAAAAATTTGATTTTAGTCCAAAAGGTTCCGTAGACATACCACCGATAAAAAGAACGAGAAGCTTAGAACTTTTGGATGGAAACAATGATGAGTGGAACGATGTAAATAGAATTATTCAAAGCTTTAATGACAATGTTGAACAATGTGAAAGTATTGCCAAAGATCTGGATCACAAACCCACATCCAAAAGCTCCGATGGTCTTGACAGTAGATCGTCTCCAAGTCCAAGGAGAAAGCATTTGCTGAAAAACTCAAAGAGTAGCGATCAGTTAGATGCAGGATCCAGTGCGTGTTCCAGATCTCCTTATAATCTTGCACCATACGCGAGTTGCAGTCAAGATCCATCTCCTAATATTACAGCGGAAATTCACGTAAAACCTAATAAAGTATCCCTTTCACAGTCACCTATATCAGATGTTCCAATTTACAATGAAAGGTACATGGCATCTTGTCGACAATCTGCCACAATATCCCCGAGCAGTAGTAACAGACATTCAGATTTTAAACCCAACGAACCAGACGGCAACACTACATTAAATCAGCCATTAGAATCTCGAAATGAACCTTCATGGAAAAGTCAAGTTCTGCAGAGGACAGCGGATGATATCCGAAAAAGAGTGATACTCGAGAAAGAAATGGCAGATGTCCTGTCAAGAAATACAAAATCTTTAGACATATCCCAAGATGGATATATAAAATTTCCAAAACAACCAGATTATCGAGAAGAAAATAACATTGAAAGAGAACCTAGAAAAACGGTACAAGAGTTAGTAGCACAAGTAGAACATCAACAAAGGTGTACATCTCCTGAAAGGCTACCTGTACAGCGAAAACATATCGAAAAAGAAACGCCAATACAAGTTCCGCAGCCAAATCCAGTTGTTTTGAAAATGCCTCAACAACCAATGAGACCGGCGCCTGTATTAAAAGAAAAACTACCGAAGTCCAAAAGGTTTAGCCTACATAACCTCATACCGTTCCCAACGAGAAAAACTTTCCAAACTCCACCGAAAGAAAATGGAAATAATTCAGAGAGTAGTGACGAAGAAGACAATCCTATACGAAGTACAAACCAACCTGGTCCCATGAGAAACACTAATCTCTTACAAACTCTACCTCTACCGAATTACGAGACTATGTCTACAAATTCTCAATCACCAGCTCCTCAAGTGCAACCTCAAAATTATCCTCATGACGTCAGAATGATCCCAAAAGACGCCTACTTCCACGAAATACCAAACAGGCCTATCCACCATCAGATGCCTTACAGAGATATGGAAAACGGCCTACCGTACCCACAATATCCTTGCCAGAATCAGTACGAGTACAACGAACCTGGACAACAAACACAAGTCCAGGCTCGAAATAGGAATCCCATATACCATCACCAGACGGGAGTCTTCAATGCAATGATGCAGGATCATATAATGCGGGAGATTGAGAGAATACCGCATTGCTACAGCGACCATTTAGATCAGAACACGGAGGTGGAAATCGCTAATCAAAATGATCACTTTCGCGGTGGTTACTACGATAACCGTCCGCCAATGTACCCAGGGTTTAGAGGGAATCCACATGGTGTGAGGAAACCGACGCCAGATCATAGTCTGTTACACAGTCGCCTCCAATCATTGGCTATTAATACTCATTTGACAGAAACACAGAGTCAAACTGATAGAGAATCGCATAACGATTCAGGATATAGTACAAAAGTGTATGGCAGTTCCCAAGGTCCTTCTCCAAGTCTTTCAGGACACGTAGATGATAATTTGTCTGGGCAAAGGATAAGCGTTCTGCCAAACAAAGATGGCGGACAAATGGGTGCTTCGAGCTTAGTCTAAAAGACGAAATAATGATAGTCTGAGTCAGCCATATTGAAAAAAAAGTGGTATATAATTTTGACATTTATTGTTGTTTTAATCCTAGCACACACACATTAGTGATGTACTAATAAACGTAAAAATATTGATATTGATGTAATTTTGTTTATAATTTTTTAATAAAGTACAAATTTTAATTACAAACGAGAGATGCCATGTTCACAATTTTATTAAGTTAATATAATATTTAGACGTAGCGTTATATCTGTTTTGTAAAAAAATGTAAAATAAGGATTGTTTTGTAAGTAATGCAGTCACTTTGTTTGTGAAGTTAATTTCAATAGAATTTATAAACTTAAATAAAATCGGAAATATGAAAAACATTTACACTTTTGTTTAGTATCTACAAGTAAATCCCATATATATCCCATATAACAAATAAGTTCAAAATTAGATTTTAATTAACAGAAATAAAAAAAATATCTATATCATTACGCAACTTTTTTTCTTTTTGATGTAAGTCATCTGTCCATCAATTTTAATTTCAAAGGTGTAGCTGTAGCTTTACTGACAATTTACTAATAGCACAAAATAATGTGTTTCTTTTCTTAGATTTGTGCTATTTATAATATGTATGAATTCTATTGAAATTACCTGTATAACATGTTTAATTGTTTGGAATTTGTGTATTATTTACTTATATTTATTATACTGCCTGTGAACGTTTTGTACTGATTTTATTTTAATAAATGCACTTTGAGTGACACATCTAAATATTTTGCTTTTTTTTTTATAACAAACCACGCATAGATAAATCAAATCTTAATAAATCATTTACTCTATTTCGTTGTTTAATTCTCAAAAACTAAAATTTTAATAACTTACATCTTCTTCAAAATTTATAAATATATAATCAGATATAACCGATTTTGTAAACGCTTACTTCGAATATAATATTTACCATATTATATTCGAAGAAAAATTTTACATTTAAAATAAGGCAATTTTTTATTTAGTATTTAGACATTTAATCAAAAAAAAAAACAAATATTTTGCACTTAATATTTTATTTACAACGAACATATCTAACATATGTCTATAACAATATATACTATATCATATCATATAAAAATAATCATATTTACGCTCTCAAGGCAGCCCTTTCTCCCCAACTATACTCCTTATAAAACTCCCTAATACTCGTATGATACAAGGGCACGCCGGACAAAACCGAGCATTTCGCTGACACTATTTTCACTCCCACATAATCCCCCGCCTTCACCACCCTCAACCCCCCCTCCGAGGGTATATCCATCTGGTCAAACACCACCTTTATGTAAAACTCGTTCCTACCCAATATTTGTCCTGTTTTAGGCACAATTCCTTCGACTAGAACTAAATGTATGTTGCCTATTTCCAAATCGTTTAATTGCTGACATTTTCGTCTGTACAGCTGGATCATACGGTTGTGTCGTTCCTTTTTCACTGATTCTGGTACGTCGTCCTTGTAACGTCGGTAGGCTGTTGTTTTCTGAAAATAAGATTCTCTGAGGATGAAAAAAGAAGTTGATAGAACCTGTCTTTTTAACATAGTAAGCCAATCTCTTAATTCCTTAGTTTGCACGGTCATCCATGCGTATTGCATTTTTATTTCTATAAAAATTTGTAGGTTCACTGAAATGTAGCAGGTTTCAATATGCCATATCATTTTTTTGTTGACGCTTTGACACGCTTCGACTCTCTTCTGATGACTTGCATGTAGGTAGGAATATGCCCTATAAATCGAAATAGCAGCAAGTACAGAAGGTACTAGTGAGTAATTTTTTACTCGAGTGATTCGAGTGATTTAGTCTGACTCGTCACTCGAATGAAAATAAATTGAACTCGGGCGGAAGTAGACTCAAGCGAAATTAATGTGACATGAGTCATATTTTTTTTTTGTTGACGCAGGGTAACCGGGTTATGTGAGATTGCACTCACTAAAACACCCTGCGATGGCCGCCACAGCACGGAAAACGGAGAGGCTACGGGATCGCTTTCGCAGCACGTCCGCGGCCTCTCCCG
>DWAZ01000045.1:0-10573 GCA_018232205.1 Junonia vestina livia
AAAATAATGTGTCGTTACAGAAATATTTTTGATAGATATTTTGAACGTGTTAAAATTATTTACGGAGTAGGTAACTATTTATTGTTAATTTATTGTTTTTATTAGATACAAATGTTTATTTATTATTGATAGGTATGGTTAAGGCTTTTAGTTATTTTTAATAATGTTACCGGTGCGACTATATTTTAAATAGAACTAAAATTATTAAAAAAAAAAAATAATTTTAATAAATAAAAAAAATAAGATAACGTAACGGTTATTTTTTTTTAATATAATTTTGTAGTGATGATGTTTTTACATTTTATTGCATGGTTGTGAAAAATAAATCATTTCTTTGTTGACGTTACGATTTTCGTTACTTTTTAAAAAATTTTTGCTTGTGGAAATACCTTCCATTTGAAAAAAAAGTATTTGAAAAAATACCCATGTAAAGAATTTTTTAAATTAATTTTATTTAGTAATATTATAAATAATTAATTAATTAAACAGACTTGTATAAAGATTGTGTAGTGAAAGTTAATGTCTGCAATCGGTTACGTCTTTTCTACTAAACTTGACCGAATTATTTAGCATTGCTTACACTACGTGACATTTGCGGAATATTTTACACTCATTTTGCTATAAAATATTCTAAATTAATTGAATAAAGATAAATATTTATTTAATACAGACAACAACATTCATCCCTTGCTATAATTTTTTTTAGCAAATGTTCGTTATAAAATTCCAAACTTGAATAAAAATATTTCATTTCATTATAATCGTAGTATGATGTAATAACTACAGCTTAAGTATAACCATCCTAAACGAAAAGTATATCAAGCTAAAAGATTAGCTAGGTATTCCCTGAGGTAAATTTCACAAACGCCCTACATGGCTAATGGCTACATACATACCTTTTTTAAATAATATCTTTATTGGATGTACAACAAACTTATCATCTGACTTTTTGCTAAGGTAAACGCGCAAAGTCGTCTCCTATTAAGAAAAGGGACAAGATCACAAGAGGTTAACCCGCCACGCAACTTTTGCTCTTCTCCTTAATATGAGAAGGTCTTTACTTACCTTACCCCAGGATATTTACAGGTTGTTACAGTACATTACAAACGTATATGTGATAAACTTAAAAAAAAGGTCCCATTACAAATACAATCACATAAAAAATACAGAAAAATATTCCGACGCAGTCTCTCCTTCTGACGCAGTCGGGTAAAAAAGTAGAAAACTATTTCAGAATTTACAGTGATATTTTGAGTTAGGGCTCTTTTCGTCTAAGAATGCGATGTGACATAAAAATAGACACAGAATACTGTATATCTGACAAACCGTTGTCGAACAATATTGCGTATTAAGCGCCTATTCTTATAAAAAACGGAACACCTTCCGCCAACCCGCATTGAACCAACGTGGTGGATTAAGCCGCTTAACCTTCTCCTTATTGGGAGACCTTTGCTAGGAGGGAGCAGTGGCGGATTTAACATAGGTGGCGCCCTAGGCCCTGTTTCATATGGCGCCCCTAGCTAGTTATCCTCTATATGACATATACGAAATGAGCTAAAAAAAAAGTCGACACCCTCCGTTTAACATCTTAAATATACTATTTTCGCTAAAAAAAAAAACTGATAAGCTGTTCATACTTAAAAATGCATATTTTTCTCTTGGTCAATTGTACGTGGCAAGCTCACGTGTGGGCAAACCATCCGCTTTAATTGTTCTTGCGCCTGACCCAGAGCCATTTTCTAGCCCATATGGCACCCGTGTGCAAACATTTCCTTAGCGCCAAGAGCGCGGTCAAAATGAAATGGATAAGAAGTACAAGTACAGTTCGTACGGCCACTTAAGTGTAAGGACTCTATATTGGTATGGATCATTTATCCTGAAACCAAGCTAACGGACGACGAAAATTGTGAAATTTCTCCAATAGATAACAAACTCTATTGTTTGTAGAATAAATTTGAAGATTTTTTCAGTTCTGAATGTACAATGACGTGCTCTTGACTGACCCTAAAAAGCCTAAACCCCAAAACGTACTCATGTTAATATGTCTATTGTCTATACAAATGTACCTTCTTCATAGAAATGTTCAAATATTGATTTTTTTATTCTTATTACGAAATCATAACAAACATGCAATGTTCAACAACGTTTGAGAACATTTCACAGGGAAGCTTACTTACTATTACAGCAAATATAATCTTCATTTATTTTTTTTAAAGTTTAGTTTGTATAATCAGCCGCTGTCTATAGCATTTGTGCACTATGAGAAAGCCTTCCACTCCATCGAGACCTGGGCTGTTTTGGAGTCTATAGAGATGTCAAATCGACTGGCGATATATTGAAGTGATGAGATGTCTCTCCAACGATGCGACGATGATCGTCCAAATTCAAGATCAGCGGACAAGGCCTGTTTGGCTCCATCGTGGAGTGAGACAGGGGGACGCGATATCTCCGAAACTGGACGTTTTTAAAACCTTTACTGGATGGGACGAGACGTCAACATCAATGGAGAGTATATCTCTCATCTTCGTTTTGCCGACGACATATCAGATACTATCTATGCAGAGACACTGAAAGAGATGAATCAAATGCTGAACAACCTCAAATGGGTCAGTAAACAAAACGAAAGTTCTGTTCAACATAAATGTCATGCCGAGACCAGTACGAGTCGACAATTCCGCAAAGCCTGAAGACGAAGATCAATGTGTCCTACGTGTAATGACATGTAAAACATATGCTGCCAAATCCTAGACACTGACAGTGGGGCTGGTCTACAGATTTAAAGTCGCTCAGCGTGCCATGGAGCTAGCTATACTCGGAGTCTCTCTCTCAAGAATAAAATGAGGAATGAGGTTATCCGTGAGAGAATCAAAGTAAACAACGTAGCTCGCAAAATCAGCAAACTGAAGTAGCAATGGGCCGGCTACGTCTGTCATAGGACTGACGGCCGTTGGGGCAGGCACGTCCTGGAGTGGAGACCGCATCTTGGCACGTTTGCCAAGTGTAAGACGCCCTCCGGCCTGCTGGACTGATGCCATATGCAAGGTTGGCGGAGCGGGCTGAATAAGGGTTGCTGAGGATCGAGATATTTGTCGCAAAACTTTAGGAGGGCCATGTCCAGCAGTGGACTGTCATTGGCTGACGACGACGAAAGGTTTATTTCATGTCAGAAAAGTTTATATTTATATTGCAAGAGCCGAGGTTGGCTGTGATTCGACAAATATAAGAAGAACTCCAGATGCCACACAAAATGTATGAAAACTGGAGTTCTCTTTACGTTGATTATTAAAGCGCGGCGGCCGGCTAACGCGGGCGAGTGCCGAGTGAGGCTCCGTTGCGAGCGGCGCTCGGCGCCCGTAGGACCACGGCGCCCGTGTGCAACGCCCTGCACCTAAGGGAAAGACGCCCCTGGCCTCTATCCCTTAGGTCGAAAGAATGTATGTCAAAGAAAAGAAAAGCAAAGAATGTCGTTTACCACAAGTTGCTTGAATAAAAATCCCATTAATTGAGGGGTATAGAATCATAGTCAGCTATATCCACACTTTGGTCTGTTTTAAACTATGAACGTCATTTTATTCTTCGACAAATTTATACCATATTGAATAAGTCTTTTCTTATCAAAAGTAGCTAAATCATGTAAAAAATCCGAGTCAAAAAATTGCATTAGAATCAAAACTAGCTAAATTCATATTGTTGAGAAACAAATACAGCTTAATTCGCGGCTGACCAATCGAAGCGCTCTATTAACGTTTTTCAATATGGCGTTTTACACAAAAAAGTGTGTATCTGCGCCTCTTTATTACATTAAAACTTTGTGGGTTATTGTACAATTTAACTATGAAAAATACGTTAGAAGTAAAGTTAAAAGTGTTATGGAAGAGCCAGTAACAGAAGCTAGATGCAAGAGAGGAAGAAAACGCAAGAGACAGCCCGATAAATGGAAGGCAAACAGAGCGAAAATTGAAAGGTAAGTACGGAATAGTGATGTGCGCATTTTATGCAAATTCGATCAAAATGGTTTTTACTGTTTTAAAATAAACATTATTTTATTTTAACAACATCAAAAAAAGAGATAATTAAATTGATCTATAATATTATTAATTTTCATAATACTATAATGTGCCTACCTATCTATGTTGTATACCTACCTAGATTGCGGATAGGGATTATTCTTTTTTAGTTAAGTATGTTTATCAAAATCCATTTAGAGTATTAAAACATGAATGTGCTACGTTGGTGGCCGACTTTTTATTTTTTATTTGCTCTGTAATTAAGGAAATTATCTAATTATAAAAACTAACCGAAATATTATCAAAAGTAGGTAGGTAGCAACATAGTTAGAATTATATACTTGAAGTAAAGAAGCAATGCAAACTTTACAACAGTTTTCATTAGTGCCTGGCAGGCACCAATCTCAAAAAAATGTACACCCCCGCGTAGCATAGCATGTTTCTAAGTGGGTGTTTGAACTCAAATTGATTTATAAACTTATTTGACCTATTTGTTTCTTTTGGTAGATACTCGTCGAAGTCGTTGCCTGGTAAAATAACCTGCAATCACAACAGCAAAAGTTACGCATGTAAAACCCTTCGTGTTCGAGATTTACTCTATTTTCACCGAGCTTTTTATGCAACACCAATAAAAAAGAATCAGGATGCTCTTATATTAAAATGTTGCTCGGTATATAAAACTACCAGGAAACGGGCGACCAAAAATGTAAGAAAAGGTAGAGACTTTGCTATAAAGTATTCAATCTTTACAAAAATACGTAAACGATCCATACCAGTTTGCCAAAAGGTATTTTTAAATACCCTTGGAATCACAAAATATCGTGTCCAGTATGTAATGAGAAACTACTTTGAGAGTGGTCAAATTCCCATCGAAAAACGGGGTGGTGACCATAAATACAATAGGTATGCAGCACAAAGACAAGCAGTGCATTCCTTTATAAAGTCCCTGAAATGTATTGGAGCGCATTACTGCCGAGGGTCAACGACTCAAAGAAATTACCTACCCAGTGAACTTAACATAAAAAAGCTACACAAAATTTTTATCGAAAAGTACCCCAACAGCCCAGTCAAACAATCATATTTGAGAGCAATTTTTAACGAAGACTTTAATTTAGGGTTTGGCAGTCCTAGGACTGATGTGTGTTCCAAATGTATTGAGTTTCAGGAAAAAATAAAAACAGAAAAAGATGTTTCAAATAAAAATCAGCTTATGATTGAACACAGGGTACACAAACTAAAATCACAAGCATTTTTTAAGCTTCTACGAGAAAAGAAAGACCACATGTTAACTCTTTCCTTTGATTGCCAAAAAAACCTGGTCTTACCAAAAGTGCCTGATCAAAGCTGTTACTACAGCAGGCAGCTATATTTGTACAATTTCACAATTGTTCAAGGGGGATCCAAAGATCCCTTAAATAAAGACACAACGTTTTCATATGTGTGGACGGAAGATGAATACGCAAAAGGTTCAAATGAGATAGCTTCCGCTGTTTATCATAGATTAAACAACTGTGATTTGAAAGATATAATTCACTTACGTCTAGTAGCAGACGGGTGCGTTGGACAAAATAAAAATCTTATAATGGTATCTATGTGTTCACGGTGGATTTTGGACCATCCTCAGATAAAGAAAATAGAATTAGTGTTTCCCGTTACCGGGCATTCATTTATGCCACCGGATCGCGTATTTGGGAATATAGAAAAAAAAATCCGTAAAATCGAAGTGATAACACAACCTTGTGAATATGTTGATATTATTAGCGAATATGCTACAGTCGCAAAACTTAATGAGATAAATGTGCTTGACTGGAAATCTTCTATAAATAACATAGTCAAAGCACCAGTCCAGCAACATTTTAAAATAACACAATGTAAGCGGATCATTATTCGACGAACAAAAAAGCAGGGAGATGTTATGATTCGTGGCGAATTGTATTATAATTCTGACACTGGTGCTCCCGGGACTATTTGCCGTAAAGGCAAGAAAGCAGAAATGATACAACCGCATACAATCGCAAAAGGCATAGATGTAAAACCACTAAAGCTCAGAGATGTCAGAAATCTATTAAAAAAGCACTATGGTGAGAACTGGATGGAGTTACCTATTTTGAAATATTATACGAACATTTTAAATAATATAGATGACGAAGAAATACAGATTATAGAAAATAACGGGGATAATCAAAAGGATGACATGGATGAAGAAACTTGTGAAAGAGTCGAGGAAGATATTACTTTGAGGGTTTAATAAAAAATTACACACAATAAATTATTGATTTTTCATATTTTGTTTTAATTTTTGGTTGATTGTAACAAACTGTTTTTATCACTTTTATATTCGAATAAAAGAAAAAGAATTATTAAATGATTATTTTATTTAAACATATCTACTATATTACTACATTATCGATTAATGACAAAATAAAATGCTATTGTTTAATTTTTCATTCGTCTTCATATTAACATAATTAATTATTATCTAGTATTAAATTTGATGCGTACATGATCTGCGTACACCACTAGTATCGTGACGTCATCAGTCTAGTGTTGTAATCAAAGGCAGCTATATCCATAATTGTCAAAATCCAAGACAGCTAAATCCAAAAGTTGGTATCAAATACAGCTATATGCAGCACAATTTATTTGAAAACACCGCCTAATATCTCTCTTAATATAAATTAGTGCGGGTACACCTGTTTATTTTATACTAGAGCATCCTGTTAGACAATTGTGTTTACTGTGTTGCTAAATTAAAATAAATTAATCGTTTTTTTCGTCTAGTGGAAAATTATTTCACATGGAGTTAGCTGCCTCTGATTCTATACCCCTCAATTATAGATTTATGCTCCGGAATTAATATCAAATCTTGCTTGCTAATAGGATAACGAATATGCGGAAATTATGTTAGACGTGGTTGTTTGTAATTAAATGTCTACACTTTGGAAGCAAATGATTTCATCTTCAGATAGTGCATCAATCTATCAGTGTACCGAATCTGTAATACTTACCTAATACTAGATTTGAAACTGAAACCAACTAAAATAAAATTTTAAAAAGCCTATCTATAGTTTTTTACATAATTAGAAAAGGTATGAGGCTTCTTGGAGTTATGTAAAAAGAACTTATAGCAACATGAAAATATATTTAAATAGAAAGAGTGGAGTTTAAAAAATTTTGATGGCTAAGCTGTATCTTATAGGCAGAGCTAGCCATTAGTGTCAGTTGCTTTAATATCAACTGTCATAAAGAACTGATCATCCCTCAGGTTGTAATGTATTTTCAATTTAAATCTTGTCCGAAAAATAACCTGCATACCTCCTACAACGTGTAATTCAAGGGACTAAGGCGTTCGACCGACCGGAGATATCACACGGACCCTCGTTACCCGGAGTCTGCGGGTGACACCATCTTATGGAGATATTTCTCTGGACCTGGCTGAGCGTACGTGCTTCTGATATGTAGTAATCTGTTATACTTAATTATGTGTAACTTTCTTTGTATTGAGGACTTGTTAGTGGGCAAAACATATGGTAGTCAATTATTGAATGAGATTAGAAATTAACAGGAATATGATTGAGCTGTAAATTTAAATATATAAAAAACAACCTACATACCTACTACAACGTGTAATTCAAGGGGCTAAGGTGTTCAACCGACGGGAGACGGACCTGGCTGAGCGTGCTTCTGATATGTACTAATCTGTTATAATTATGTGTTACGTTCGCTTTAGGTTGTATTGAGGGCTTATTTGTAAGTAAAGCATATGGTAGTCAATTATTGAATAAAATTGGAAATTGAGATGTAAATAGATTTTATATGTAGGTATATTTATAAAAGTACATAATAAATATGACTTACGCCGCCTAACTTATAAGTTTAACATAGTTTTGTATAGTATTCCATTTGTCATGGCACTATGAAAATAGAATATTGCAAATAATATCTTTAGAACTAGTTATATCTTACCTATTTTTATTTTAAACTACTTAATAAAATCAAATGGTAATCAATTGGTAAATTCCCACTCTACATTGGGATCAATTTAGTAATACCTATAACTAAGGGAAATAAATGTATATTAAATAGCTCTATAAAAGTTTTTCCATGTGTCAGAACGTCTTAAGAATGATCGAGGAAGGGTAAGCAAAAGAAATGTAAGTTACATTTTTCCCAAAACGCTATTTTTCACGTTATCAAAGAAAACCTCCCTCTCTTCCTGTCCCAAATGAAAGCTGAGAGGAAACAGGCCATAAAACACTTTTTCAAGAATCAATAAAGGGTTAAACCCGAGTTCATGTCATAGGTTATCTTATACCTCAACATGGGGGTACATAGAAAAGTAACGCTTATGATACAAATTCATGTAATAGAAAATATAAATATTATACAAACATATATTGGTCGTTAATTACTCTAAATGAACATTACTCATCCGCAAACGTCTCATCAAAGTGTATCCCTTCTCGAGACAAGTTTCAATTGAAACTTCGTCTCGAACTGAACCAAAGTAGTGTTCTTGCAATGCGATGGCTCAAATTCTCAAAGCGACTGCCTGAGACGGATCTTGACTCGCTGAAATTAATCCATCTTCGCTCTCAATAGAAACGAAAATGTATTAATGTCGTCCTCAAAACGGTATATTTCCTCGGTGAGATAGAGTTGTATCGGCTGTACGTAAGTCGTTGCTTACTGAAATGTATATTAAAATGATTTGTTTTATATTTTTTATTATTTTCGTCGTAATACTTTTTCGTTCGTAATCTTTTATACAAAATTAATCTAAATAATGTAGAATAAACTTTACAAAACCTGGCATGTTCAGACTACCAAATAATTGTTAAAGAGCATTGTTCACTTGTTTCAAATTTTCTTACACTCGTTTCACCACTAATCCCATTACTGTTGTAGGTTTTCTTAAAAGCATTTGAAAACAATTACAAAGGAACAAACAAGAAAATTCTCTGCTAAGTACGCTTCGTGATTGTGTTCACCTATCGTGAACTCGCGAAACATGTGTTTCAACTTTCAATTTTGTTATTTTTCAAACCATTTCTAAGTTAATTTACTTACAAAATTTACTCTAGCCATATTTTTTTAATAAGTAAATGTATGTTTAAACATAATTTAAATGAATGTTTAGACATAATTTTATGCTTCTATTTACGCAAATCTATATTTTTGCTCGAAAATTTTAAACAGGCGTCGAAAAGTGAATAGTTCTTTTTGAATATGATACATTTTTAGTTTAACTATATACATATGTTTATGTACTCACAAAACATTCTCAACAAACAGCTTTTAATTCATATGACTATGAAATGCTTTCAGAATAACGTGTGCTTACACTCAGGTCGTTAATGCAAACTTTGTATAGTAACAAACTTCGTTTTATGACTTGAACGTAGTAAGGTAAATATTTATAGAGTTCGCTGTAAACGTAATAGTGCCATCAAGTATTTAAGTAATTTTCCGCATTTCTCGGCAAGTTATCAGGCAGTGGGAGCGGGTGCTTTCCCTAATTTCGGCGACATCCTATTAACCAGGCACGAGTTATTGCTCAATCCCAAGAGATCAGCCGGTCACCATGGCAACACAAGTGTGTGTGTGTGTAAACAGTAGATGTTCGGTTTCGTGTTGGCAAAGTTGTAGTGTGCGATTATTGGAAACTTTCTTGTGGATTCTTTTATAGCCAACATTTGTATATTGGCTTGAATAGATTTTGATACGTTTTCTTTTCTTATTTGAACTTAAAATAAAAATACGAATAATAGATAAAATAAGTATCCATTTCATATTAGTGTTTGTTTTTAAATAATAAAGGAGACGGACAAAATAAGTAAATTACTTCAATGATTGGACATTTTGATTACTTCGTAAACGTCTCATGTTAGTACTCACTTTAGCTACGAATATAACTCCGATGTTTTGTAACAATGTATGGTGTATGTTTTGTAAAAAATAATTATCCCTAAATAAAACAAGAGTAGTTCTTAAAATAAATAGACTGTATCGTTAATAAATATTTGTTCTAACAGAATTCAGACTAATGAATTCTCTTGAGTATAAATACATTTATTTCATACTCGATGATATTCGAGATCTTTAAAAATAATGTGGAATGATAAAACAGCGTTCAAGTATCAAGACCGTCTAAATAGCTACAGTAAGATCGAGTGGGTGCTTTGGGAATAAGGGTATATCGTGACTGTAGAGCCGAGCAGTTTGTCTCTGACGCGCTCCGCTATAATATGACTTAGCGTGTGTGTTATTAGCTTAATTGTGTTGCTAGAATTTATTTTATAGGTCATTAGTAGACCGCCTGGCTTCGCTCGAATATAACTAACTTTTTTGAAAATTTAACACAGCCCGTCTTCACCGGAGATAGTGTAGCTTCCGAACAGAGAAGGAATTTTTCAAATCGATCAAGTAGTTTCGGATCATATTTAATTGAAACAAACAAACGTCCAAATCTTCATAATATCTTCCCAAATCTTTGTAATATTATTTTAGATTTTAATGAAATATCTTAAATAGCTTTTTTGATACTTATTGATTAATTAGTGATT
>DWAZ01000046.1:0-10562 GCA_018232205.1 Junonia vestina livia
ACATATAATGAATTTAAAAGCAAAATTGTCACGGCTATCTAGGCTTTTATAGTTATTGAGATATAGTCGATCAAAGTGAAAATATAATTTCGCCCAAATTTCATTGAAAATTGTTAAGATAAATGTTATTAGTTAAAATATAAGTAAACTTTAAAGATTAAATTATTAAATATTATGAGGGAAACTACGGAACTCTATGCGCGTGGCTCGACACGCACTTGGCTAATTATTTTAATATAAACAAAAAAAATGACATGACAAACGCAAAATCTTACTTTAAATAAAACAAAAAATACAACATTTTATAGAAAAGCCCCAAAAGCATTTCTAAAATAAAATTCAAAAAGATACAAAACGTCACAGAAAAATTGAACAAAAATATATTCAACAAAAATGGGAATTAAAAATTTTCGAGTCACAAAATATGTATTAGAACAAGGACGTGCTGGAAGTTCGGTCCGCAGCGCAGCCCTCGCATCCGCGCCGCATAATACATGAGCAACTTTAACGGATTTCTTTAATATTTCAGCGTGGGAAAATTCTTCGGTTGCGTTATTATTTCTGGACGGTTTTGCTATTGAAATTGTATTAGGATAAGAGTAAGAATATAAGAATATTTCTTGTTCGAGGTTTAAAGGCGATTTTTTGTTTGGAATTTTAGTTTACGCGCAAGTGTATGTCAAGTTAGATACTTTTGTGTCTAAAATGGAGACAGAAATCTTCAGTTTCTAATAAAAATTGTTTCATATCTGAATTATTTTTATTCAGTCCGTGGTGTACAAAAGAAGCCACCCGACAACATCTGTCTGAAAGGGTTATCTCATTAAAAACGTATTACACTACAATGTATGTCGCTTTGTAGTATAGTCCTTTACTTAATTAAGCATTGATAAATTATATCAACTCTGCTTAAAAAATGTGTCAATATACTTAGGAAAAAATATCACATAAAATGTAATAAAACATATAAATACACTCAAAATTTGAACATAAATATGATTTCACTTGTAAAGCAAAGTTTCAGGAAATCTAGACTAACATTCATAGTTTCTAAAACAATAGGTTTGTATACCTGTGTATCTGAATATTAGTATAATACTTTTCTTTTAATCAAATCACCTTTTCCATATAAGGTAAAAATCAAATTACTAGTTTGCAATCAAATATTTAATCGTTTATCTATTCAAGCTACGTTTTAAATAAAATATAAGTTAAATAATCTGCAAGCTGTCCAAGTTTTCCGCGGTATCTGGAGCGCCGGGGGCTGTCCGACAATAGATCAGCTCCTTCCCAGCGCGCTTTGTGGGCGAACTGCACATAGCCGCGGCATAATACACCGCGATGCACAATGACGAGATTGCACTTGAGACTTAATTTCATTTCCTAATACACACTACGTATTTGCTCATCATCCATCCATGTTTGCGCGCTACCGCATTCATTTTCTCCGCAGACGCTCACCATATTTTCCTTTTGTCTAGACGAAATCTTAGCGAATATTTAAGTAGAGCAACTTACACTAAACCGTTCACCGCGCTCCGCGAAATCGAGAAACGAAATCGTACACAGTACAATTGTAAGTTCGGGAGGCGATATCTTCAAATTGCTCATGTAAGACGAAATTAACCCTCGCCCACATTAACGCAGATAAGTCGGCGAGCTCATTTGCGGGCCTTCCGGCTGGCGCTCGTTACATCTTGATATTCTTTACCCCTTCACCGATACGGAGCACCACACGAGCAATAAATGGCGCGGAAGGAGCTCGCTATCGCGCCGCCCGATATCTTCCATCCGAATTAATTTCAGAACGCTCCTCAGAAACGAACTTAGTTCGTGGACTTGTTATTTCTTCGTGCAGCCGAGCGAACACGCGAGTTCTAATCGCGAAGAGTTGCGAGATAAAATGGCGACCCGTAATTACCATAGCGCCTTTCGAAGATATGTGGAGAATCTTAATGGTACGGTGGCTTCGTAAATAATGGGCTCTTATGGGAAAGTTGCTAAGAGCACTGTTTCGAATGTAATTTTAAGGGTTTCGTGCCTCACGTGCTTTTAGAATAATGAGCTGAGCGTGAACGAGGTGTAACAGTTACGATACTTATTTATTGTAATTTGATTGTACATTTGTTGTTTTCATATGTGTATGGAATGAAGTTAGAATATTATTCGTTAGGTACTCGAATGTGCGATCTTTTTATTTTGTTTGTACCATATTTAGGAAAACTGACTTTTGATTATGAAGAGAAATGTTTTTATTATCATTACCGTAAACAAAGACTAACCCTTTTTATCATTAGATTTATACACCAAGGCAGGCCGTTAAGAGCAGGTCGAGGAGACAAAACGTGAAGAGTGATCGCGTGATAGCGCCGCGTCTCCAGGATGCAGCGGGGCTGGTGCTCAGATACGAATGAATTATGAGCTGTTCCATGATACCTTGCACTCTACAGCGCTTTACTTAAAGAAGCGCTTTAGTAAAATTTGATATTTTACGATTTAAAAATTATGAAATAATTTCAAAATATTGAGTAAATAATGTTAATCAGAGCATAAATGTTTAATTCTTGTTAATTTGTAATCATATAATATCGAAGCATATTGATAAAATATTAAAATTGGTTTATAAATGATTTTTTCTATTTAAACTAGAAGTTAAATTCCATACAACCTCTTTTAATCTCAAATTTCAGAAAAAAAAAAAATTATATCTATTAAAAAATACCAAGGTATAATACATATGGGTAATAATAGAAGTTATTTCGAATACATAAACACATAAACTTATGGTAATAAATAAAGTAAAGCATGAAACAGCGCTGCTAAAGCGCTGTAATCGCTGAAACGGGAGCGGGTCGCGGTCGCCCGCGGCTCTGCGGTGTCTTTTCATTTGTTACTATAGGCAATTAACAGTGCACCGTACGCTTTGTTTTGATTTTAATCTTTTAAGATAATTTATTTATCTACCAAAAATATAATAAAGGACTTGATTATTATTATTTAAATAAACATAAAAGTAATTTACTGTTGTAAAAATTTTTTTACGTTTTCAGATAAATTACATGAAGTTATATATTTAAGCTTAAGCTTCACTTAACAATAAAAATTCAAAACGATATTAAAAAAAATAGTTGTATTTGTAAAATCAATAAAAAAATCTAATTCACTGCATAAACATCCTAATCATATTCATAATCTCAGGATACGCGCTGTTTACTTCTGACAAATATTTACTCTTACTATTTTAGTATTCAAATTCGCAAACAGCGCCGGGAATGCATTTTAAAACGTACTCACGTTATTCAGGAAACGATATGTGCCCGCACTTTAGTACAATGAACATGCTCCCCGCATTAGAACTGTAAATTAGGCACCAAAAACGGTCTCATTTTCCACTCGAGCGCTGCGGCTAATATTGTCTCTCTCTTGAAATATGCAGTCTTACCTGCCTGCCTGGAGCTGCCGGCGAATGCACCGTAATTGTAAATATACTGCATCGTTTAATCCGAGCTACATCTTCTGGAATGTTCGAGAATGCAGCCAAGATTTGCAGTTTGCGGCTATGAGACTTGGCCTCGGGCCTAGCGAGCTTAATAGTCGGTTCAACTTCACTCCAAATTTCTTGATGTCGTATTAACGGAGCTCCCGCAGCTAGTAAATCTGTAAACGAAAATTGTACCTCGTTTACATATGAAACTTTTCGAAAGTCGTTAAACCCTCGAAAACCTTCTTCGGCGACCCCGTTCCGAGTCGCTACTGCAAACAGCCGTCAGGCGTCGTAGATGAAATTGCAAAAATGTAAAAGAGCTAATGTTTGCTCACCTTAAACCCCTTCCCGACCCCACGTCCCGGCGTGACGAGCCGGATAAAAGGCTTTAATACACCCTCATCCCTTATTACGAAACTTGAAAAAGACAACAATATAGATCCAATGTGTCGCGGGCTCGGGCAATCATACGCGCATCAAAGGTGACGCGCAGGCAGCTAGCCGAGTGTGGAGGAGGCTTTAGGCGACGTTTTGTTACCGCTTCGAGTGGAAACGCCGAGTCAAAGGGCAACACGTTATGAGATCTGAAACAATACGGATTGTTACAAACCCGTTTCCTTCATACGTGAGGAAATGATATTTGAATGTTTAATGAGAAGCCCCTGTTTATGTTTTGAACGTGAAATGTGTCGAGTGACATATTATTGATGTCGTTTCGTACCTATTTTGTATTGTTATGTACGAATCGGAGTTAAGCGCCGGGAAAACTTTCATACACGAGTAGTTTATCGAGCATATAAAATATGTTTGTGTGTATATATAAAATATATAGTATTTTGTAAAACAATTTGACAACGAACGACATTTAATGCCTTTGTCAAACAAATTGAGAAAGATTATATTTGAGAAAAACATAAATTGCAGGGTGTTTACACAATAATTTTACTGCTTGATAGATAACTTTACAAAGTTCGATATATTAAAAGAAAAAGGTTCTCTCCACACGAAAATACTCAGAACACATGAAGCAGTCATTACCACCCTTCTGAAAAATCTCGGAGGCTGCTTTGCAAGTCAAAACTCTTGAGCATGACGCCTCCACTGAGTGCCGCAGGTAAGTGATCATCATGTGTGTGAGGAAACATGTGAGGAACAAAACGTTTTCAAAAATATTTTTAAAAAATCTGGATTTAAAATATATGACAAAATTTATGATTTTCACGGTAATCACGGGATCAATTCGAACGTAATAAGTATGTTGCTGTCGTTAAAAGCACAGATTACTAATCATTTTTAATAAACAGAAAGTAACATCAAATTAAGAACAAAAAAAATGTATATCCTTGTATAAAACAATTGCGCATATCCCACACGCATTCATTTTTAAAAGGAAGGATTTCCTAAATTTTCCTAAAAAAATTTCGTGAAAGCTAATTGCTGAATAAAAACTCGCATAACTTATATTATGCGTTTCGTTAAATAATGATCTCTGCTCACGACGTTGCGGCGGGGTCGCGGGTTTGATTTATACCCGCGTAAATGTTGAGCAAAGCACAGGTGTACATTACTATCTTAATTTCACCCTTACAGCGCTTCAAGCGGATTTTTTGCTAAATTCTAATGTTTACGTATAAGCGCTGCAACGCTTAAATAATGCAAAAATAAGCACATTACCATAATGTTTTTGTCAGAAATCTGTAATTATAAAGATAGAGACACAACTTAACTATTATATTTGTAAATAGTGTAAAAAAAACAGTTTTTAAAAACTGTTAGTACCTATAGTTAGGAAACATGGATTTCTAAATGAACACCAAGTTTTTAAAACTGGCTTAAAAACATCAGTTTGATAGACGAAACGTGCATCTTGCGATCATAAAGTTTTCACTAATAAACGCACCTTTATTTTCTGAAAATGTATATTGCAAACTGAATAAAACGCAAGAGGCATAAAAAAAAATTTCCCCAAACAATGATCTAACATCAATATGAAGGTATTATTTTCATATCAATTTCAGTTTTTTTATTGACAAACCACATGCCGATCGCCTGCTTCGCATCTCAAAGTGACGTGTCACAGATTGTCGGCACACTGCATCGTTAGCGCGACGTGGTCGCATTATCGAATACGAGATATGATATATCCAGGAGGAATCGATATTAACAGAAACGGCCATTTGTTTATCAATAAAATACATATTATAGAGTGTATAGCATAATGGCGTGAACACATTGGGTGCAGTTTTGACGCATATACGCAATACACGCGTAACATCATACTAATACAATGAAAGCGGCAATTTGTGAATTCCCCGGACATATAATCGACACGGAAGAACGCGCGGGCAACAGCTAGTCAGTAAAAATTACTTCTAGCTTTTATCCGCAGCTCTGTTCATTTGTTGGTTATGCCGCGAAATATTATAATATAAGCATTCATGGACCATTCAATATAAGCATTCATATCATTCATGGAGAAAAATTTATTGAAATTGGTTCACAGGTTCTGGTCTGCAAACTTGCCAAAGGACAGAAAGAGTTACTTTCGTATTAAAATTATCAGTATGATACATATCTATTTGACATTTATAAGTTAGTCGTCATTTATATAGTCTTTTCTTTGGCGCTAATTAACGCATAGGTGAATAAAACTTTTGAAAGACAAAATGATTAGTCTCTGAACAAGTCTCGGCGAACTCCTCGGTAATTCCTTTCAACCACACACTCGTTACGTGCCACATAGGGAGCATCCTGTAATTTACTCTAGCTTAATGTAGAATTCCGGCAAGAGGCCGCAACACGTTGCCGCAAATTGACATTCAATCAGTGTCGCGACATTGTTTCCCTATCAATCCTTATTGGTAGCGGGGGCACGCTCCGCGCCGATATGCCGCCATCAAATCGCAATTTGTTTATGAAAATTTATTGTATTCGCCATTACCGGATTCTTTTCCTACGGGAGCGACCCGCGGAACGAAATCACCTTATTCAATTCCCTTTTTGCATACATCACACACGGTGTCTTCGGAGGGGAACATCGGTTTTTGTCTGAACACGTGAATTGCGTTTGGGACTCGTGTTCGCTTCTTATTAGTCTGGATTGCGTTACGTTTTTCACGGATCGCCCGCGGGGCTACACCTTCCGTGGATCTCGTGTTCCTTAAACTCTTAACATTGCCGGCAAGAATTACCTTGCAAAATCGTTTTAATACTTCTTGAATCAACACATCTAACAATCGTATATGTATATGTATTAAGTACATAAAACAGATTTACCATGATACGTGATTCATTACGGTATCTCTGGAATCATACCGCGTATAACATAAAATTGTTCAATAATAGTCCTTCTACAGTTTAGAGATTTTCCAAGGATTTTACGAAATTCCATCCTTAAAAGGTAAAAAAGTGCTCAAAAGTACATTTATATGAAATACAACAGCAAAGCCGCAAGTTAGTAAAAACTAAAAATTAGATATGAATTTAACAGAAAACTATTAAATCTAAAAGGCGTTTCAATTCAATAAAGATTCAATTCGCAAGGAAAGAATTCCGTTCCGCGAATATTTCCAATTCGAATACCGCGGAATATCATTTATCAGCGCGGAATTAGCGAGTCACACATGCGAAATGTCGATGCTAAGCGACGCGCGCGATATGACACAGCTTCCCTTCTGTTTCGAGGATTTGGAAAAAGAATCGGCGCATATATCACCGTTAATAGGGCGAGGAGAGAGCACTACTTATGCCTAATGCGACAAGGAAACATGCTATGCGTTCGTACGTCTGAATACATTTCTGAATACAGAACTGAATTTTCAATGGCAATATATACTTGGCGAATGGAATTTAAGCTTATAAAACTCCATTTAAGATTCTTTGTTGGTATGTGACTTTATCTTTTTGTTAACATGCTGGTAAGTATGTTATTGTATTAGTAAATGGTATCACTAGGTACCTACATTTTAATCTCACTAGTTATACATTTTTTATGTCTTGGATACATCGATACAATTCTTGTATAAACAAATACGTAGATCTATAACTATTACATAATATATGAAATTATTTATCAATAGATACACATATCCACATTTATAAATAATCGTTTGGAAAATAAATCACCTTAAATATGCTACAGAAATAATTTTATTTTCGCCTATAACAAATAATCATTTGTTTTATGATATTGCTAGCTTCCGCGTCTACAAATATAAAGTATCCCACCTTCCTTCAAAAACATGATATTAACCCCGTTTACAACATAACAATAAAGAGGTGACGGTCGTAAACACGACGAAATGTTACTCCGTAAAAAGGAACGACGCGGTAAATATGGACAGGCGATGTCTTCGACGACGGTGAAATTACTGTCGATGTAAAGACGCTTTTAACAGGCAACTCATGAAAGACTAATTTTTAGAAGTGGTTCCTATCGAAACACTGGCCATTATTAATAAGGGGTGAATAATTTAAATCTTTAAAAATTAAAAAAATACTATTTTTTCAGTCATTTCAGAAGTTATTATATATTATTTTTATTTACAAATTCAAAATATTAAATTTTAATTTCATTAATACATGTAAAGAAGATTTATAACTTCTTTAAGACAACTGTATTTTTTTTACATTGTACTGTGTTTTTTTTTCGGGTTGTATCCTAAGCCATATACATTAAAATAATCTATTTCCCTTACCCCAATCAGCCGAAGATTATGCTAAATACAAGTAAGTAAGCATAATATTCACCGACGTACGACGCATACGTAAACGAGTTGATCAGCCCCTCTAAAAAGCTGTTATATTTTCAACACGTGATTATGTAAAAGAATTCCGCGATTTCCGCGTGTGGGGAAAGAAAATGTGTCGTTAAGACGCGAGGTATCTTCATTTGCATCTGCGGCGAGACTTTAAGAACTGTTTATACTTAGCAACGAAATGTATTATAAAATACTGTACCTATCAACATGGACTGTATGGTGATGTTGACGTTCTTTAAGATTTTTTTTTAGTAATTAAAATATGTCTATAACTCGGTCCGTCTCATGAATTTTAAAATGCACTTACTCTTGTGTATCTAATTTTTTCGATTATATTATCAAAAATCTTACGTGGCTGAAAAGTTATGATTTGATGTTTTGCTGCCCACGCGCTGTGAAGTTGAAACCGTATAAATAAAAAGGCAAAACAGTTAAAACCTTTAAAAAAATGTTATAAAATGTCTTAGAATTAACAAACATCAAATAAATAAACAAACGACAGTAAAAAATTACACACTGATGATCCATTCGCAAATAAGGGAGGCTAATTTTCTGACTCGTCTAACGACTTCCTCGTCAAGTTAATAACACAAAACAAATTACCAACGAAATCTCCGAGCAGCACCGAAACAATTAATCAAAACATTCGGCCCTTGGAAAAAATTAGAGGAATAATCCTTCCGAGCCCGTGGATGCCATTATGATTATTTAAATCTTCGGGACGACTCGACAAAACTGCGGAATATAGATATAAGACTGCAATAACCCATTTAGGAGGATAAGAAAAAGGGATGGGAGTCATTAGCATATAATGACAGTAATTAAAATACACAAATAGAGCTATAAAGAAGGCCCGGCGTTGAAGGGCTGTCTTCATCTTCCGCAGAATTTATACATGGCAAATATTTTCGCTACGGCTCAAGCCGCTTCGGAATTAAGAGCATTGTTTAATTTATTAATTAATGGACCCGATGTTGCGTGCTAGATTGTGATGTGACGCATTAATTTGGAAACAAATAGAATTGCTCCAAATCAATAATTTAAATAAATAGGAACGAACAAAGTAAAATTATTTTAAATCATATAAAGATATGAAATTTAAATTCAATGAATTAAACTATTTTGGAAAATTAGTATTATACATATCTCATACACTCATATTAGAATAGAATACTAAAAATCAAAGGCTCAAATGGAAACAAAATCCTACAAAGCAGATTATTATGTATCCGAGTTCATAGAAATCTACGAAATTATTTCAATTCATCTACCGTCTCGCTTCGCCGCCTCGCAGACAATGGCTCGGCTAATTACGAGATGTAAAGCTTTATTAACGCAATCGGGTGGTTATTAACATAAAAAAATAATATTTACCGAGACTCGCCGGCGAAGGCTCTTAATTTACGAATATTGCGGCATTAGGTCCCTCAACCCTTCGCAATAATTGCAGCGATGTTACGCCTTGAAGGATGAGCGTCAAGATTAAAGCTCATCACACTTATTGTGCTGAGGAAAATTTTGCATTGTAATGTCTCGTCGTTTCTCTTGTAAGCCGAGGCGATAGGATATTTTATTGTGGGTTTGATGTAACTGAATATTATTAAGATTCTCTACTCATACATACATATGTGGATGGATAGAGACACAACTGAAGGTTTTCGAACTGTATTGTAATATCTTATATAATGCATTTCGTAAAACTTTTTGAGCAGTTATTTCAAATTAAATTTTGTCATTTCTTACACGTCTCGGTACAATTTTATATTGTGTACAAATTACCTATTGATATTTTAATCAGGACTCATCCCATCGCTTATTTCTAAGACGTTTCGATTAGCATATAAATAGAGAGTAAAATATGACATCAGCATTTTAATTTTTCGATATTACGAAGCGATTTACAAATTAGCGGGTAAGAAAAACGCCATGAAGGCCTTAAGAGGGTAAAATCGGCCCGCAGATGTTCTATTTAAATGTAAATTTTCCCCAACACGCCGACGACATGGATGAAAAAAATAATTTAGAATCGAAATATTTGACGAACCCATCAAATACTGTACCAACAAAATAGAGAGATGTTTGCATTGATTTTATAATTAAGCAAAAAATATCTTTGGCACGGAATTCGAAAGTAGAACTTTTATTTCAGTTTGTTTGGTAGAATTTCCTGTAGTATGCTGCGCAAAATTGCGATAGTCTTATCGGAAACAATGCAAATTCTAGGTAGACAGAGTCAAATATAACATAAGTATACCTACATGCATAATAAAAATTATATTATTTATTTTATTTATTTATTTATACTTTTGTACACCACA
>DWAZ01000047.1:0-10542 GCA_018232205.1 Junonia vestina livia
GTACCCTCACTCACGCGGCGAAATACGACGCAAGCGTCATTTTACGCCGGTTTTCGGTGTGTCAATATGATGAAAAGTGCACAATAGAGATAACGTCAATAAATCGAACCATGCACTAAGCATAATTAAAAAACCAAAGACTAAGTATATAATAGAATAATTCGCAAAATTACGAATATTGTTCGTTGTTTCTCCGTACGCTGAGCTCCGCTCGGGAGAATTTACGCGCTCGTAAAAAAGCGTCCATTACGTTACGGCCGGACTATGACACTGCGGTCCGGTTTTATATCGACGGTTTTAATATTTGACACGGTATGGATAGCAAATACATTACAAAAAGTCGTTTTCTGTATAAAATGATCATAAATATTTATAAAAATATGTTATTCTGTAGTTTATGATTCAAAAGCATATTTTAGGTGGGAACACAAGGAAATGTAAAAGTTTGCCTAAAATCAGCTTAATCGTTGTCTTGTTACTGGCTTATTGAGTCACAATAATTCACGATACGGCAATATTGGACAGGTGGGTTTGTCACGCCGGCAATATAATGTTTATATAATTAAACAAAACATATCAATTTCTACTTATTATGCTTTTTTGTAGGTAAACCACTATTTACGTAAATTTCGAATCCTTTGTATCATTTAAGTTGTCTTTGTTACAAGTTAAAAATGTGTAAAAAACATTCTTCTTCTATCCATACACGGCTGGCGAATGGGGAAATTGGATTTTTTGATAAAACTGCCGATTCGCGGCCGACGACGTGTCGAGATATTTGTGGCCTGACGTGTCGCTGAATTAAAACTCGAAAAGTGATTTATGTACATTGTTACAAGCTATTATGTTAGCTTTAAATATTGATGAGGATTTTTGTTTAAAATATCGTATATGAATATCTATATCTTTATCTTTATTGACAAATTTTTCATATTCACATTGTATTTTAAAAAACCTCTAGCTTCTAAATAAGTGTAAACTGTGTTATAGAAGCTAGTGTCTTCCCACAGATAATATACATTATATAATTTGTCTTTATACAATTTAAATTAAATATTTTAACAAACAAAATATTTAAAAAAATTAAAAATTAAAAATTGAAAATTAAAAATTAAAAAATTAAAAATTAAAAATTAGTAAAACTTAGCCCACGTATTTGTGTGTGTGTGTGTGTGTGTGTGTGTGTGTATGTGTGTATTTTGTGTATGTAAGTGTGTGTATGCGAGAGAGAGTGAATAGATTAGTAAGGTTGCGAGTGTACGTATACATGTTATAATATTATGAAGTATTAGAATAATAATATAGTTAGCTATAATAGTTTTTATGCTTTAACTTTTATAAGATTTTCAGTACTTAAATAGTCTAAAGAAAGTAGCCAAGTATTAATATTTTTTTTGGCGGAATAATTATTGCAGTTCTTTATTGCTAATATTTTATCAACAGTACTATATAACAAAGGTGATAAGAACTCATAATGTCGTTTTGCTAATGCAGTACGTACTTTGGGTGTTTCAAATATGTTACGTCTCGTATTAGATTGGGTTAATTTGGGAACAACTGTTCGATGATATCTAAGAATACATCTGTGTATATATAATTTTCTCAAACTAAGAACGTTGGCAGTTCTATAGACTAGATGGGTAGGATGACGAAACGGTAGTCCTAATGCTACTTTAAGAATGGCTCGCTGCGCTCTTTCTAGTCGTAAGAGATGTACCTGTGCGGCTCCGCCCCAAGATGTAATACAGTAGGTAAGTATGCATTCACAGAGTGCTTTATAAATTTGTATTATATGCGTTTTATCTAGGATACGCCTTAAATTCTTAAAGATAATTATTAGTTTCCTTATTCTTTTTGTGGTGTTTGTGATGTGCTGTTTCCATGTCATGCGGTCGTCTATCATCACGCCTAAGTATTTCACGACATTTACTTTACCTAGATTTGTACATGTACATTGTTTATGTAGTATATCAGGGTCTGTTCTATTGCAGAGATTGGTGTGTATTTTTATAGTAAAATTATCATGTACCTTCCTAGCTGCACTATTAGTAAAACACATAAATGTGCTTTTCTGGCAGTTCAGCGTTAATAAATGATTTTCAAGCCAGGTAGACACGAGGCGCATTCCTCTTTCGGCTGCTTCTTTAACCGCATCCCAAGTATCGCCATGAAATAAAATAACAGTGTCATCAGCAAACATCAGTATGTTAGCATTTTCCAGGTTAAGTTGACATAATTCATTGACATAAATCAGAAACAGTAGGGGTCCTAATGTGCTACCCTGGGGCACGCCATAGTCGCACATCAAGTTATCACTTTTATGATCAGCTACTCTCACTTGTTGAATTCGGTTGTTAAGATAGTCATTGAACCATTTCAGCGGGATTCCTCTAACACCAATATTTTCCAAGATGGAGATAAGCACAGGAATTGACACCGTGTCAAATGCTTTTTGAAAATCTAAAAACAGCCCTAGACACTTTTCTCCTTTGTCTAGATAAGATGTTATAAGGTTGGTGATTTTAAGAACGGCATCTTCAGTAGAACGATTAGGTCTGAACCCATACTGATTGTCAGCTAATATCCGATGCTTGTCTAAAAATGATAGCAGTTGCCTATGTACGATCTTTTCTAAGATTTTGGATAGAGTAGGAAGTAATGATATGGGTCTGTAGTTTGATGGTGCAGTTTTATCTCCACTTTTAAAAATTGGTATTATAAGAGCTTGTTTAAATTGATCCGGGAACACTCCATTTGCTAGAGACAAGTTGCATAGGTGAGTAATTGGTTCCATTAAGAATTTCTGAAATTTTTTAAGTATGATGGAACTAATGTTATCATGTCCTGGAGCTCCCGTTTTTAGTGATGATATAATTTTACTAACTTCAGTACTATCGCAAGGATGTAGATACAATGATTGTTGCATAGGTTTCGTTTGAATTGTAGCATATGCTTGTAACATTTTATTTTTAATATTATTTGCTAGATTTTTGCCAACTGAAGTGAAGTACTGATTTACAACATTTAATGAGTCTTTTGCAGTGTTTTTTATGTTTAGAAGATCACTTGGTATAGATTTATTTTTAGTATTATAACCAATTTCCCTTATTAAATTCCACTTTTGTCTAATATTTTTCGAATTAATTTGCAGTTGCGTTTTATAATATTGATTTTTTAAATATTTAATGATATAATTACATTTATTACGGTATTTTACAAAGTCATTTTTAAGTATAATATTGTTCGGATCCTTTTTGTGTTTTTTATACATTTTGTCCCGTTTTCTAATTGATCTTAACATACCTTGAGTTATCCAGGGTTTGATTATAACGTATTTTTTTGGGGTATTTTTAGCCACAGTATTTTCTTTTATTATAATTTCTATTTTATTTGTGAGGTATCTCGCTGCTTCATTTGTATCATTTATCAGATAGTAATCGCTCCAATTTATATTTTTTAAGCATTCACCTATTTTATTATAGTCATGTTTTATTATTGTTTGTGATACTTTTTTATTTGATTTTTGGATGTTATGTACAAAAAGTAAGATGGGCGAATGGTCCGTTAATTCATTAAATACTAAGGTATTCCATTTATTACTCATTTTAATCATGAAATGATCGATGCAGTTGGTTTGGTGTGTGGGTTTATCGACACCTTGCTGGAATCCGTGTGAGGCCATTAAATTTAGGTATGTATCTGAATGTTTTGTGTACGTTCTTCCTGCGATAATATTTATATTAATGTCGCCTGTAAATATTATATTTTTTTCCTTCATTTTTTGTAAAAAATGGTCTATTGAGTGTAGGTAAGTTGTTGGATTAATAAAGCTTGGTGGCCTATATGAACTAATTATCGTGACGTTGGGTTGCTTAATTTCTAAAACTAAGCAGCTACCCTCTCGAATGTCAGGCTCAGAACAGTTTACTTCAAAACTGTCCTTGACATAAGCTATGATACCGTCATTTTGGTTAATACTTTTTTGAGTAGAATACGTGTAATAATTAGGAATATTAGGTATAACACTATTTTTGTCAGTCCAGCATTCCGTTAAAATAATTATGTCACTACTTAAGGTAATACTAGCCATAAAAGCAATAAATAAATCAAAATTGGCGTTAACACTTCGTATGTTTACTGTTAGGATACTTAAATTCCTTTTATTGTGTAATAAGTTGCTATGGTTAAGGAATAATTCAGACAGATCATCTATTTTAGTGCATGGAATATTGTCCAGTGAGTCTAACTCGTTAATTACATCATTCGTACCAATCACTTTTAAATAAAAAATCTAAATATTGCATAAGTGGAGCAACTTTTACACGATTATTATTATAATAATTTATAGAAGGGTAGTGAGCGAAAATGTTGTTCGACTTACCGCTGTTACGATTTCGTTCCTCAAACGTAAGTATAAAGTGGTGTATGGTCCAAGTGATTAACTTCTCAATATTTTCATAATATTTTATAAGTGTGATATTGTGATAAATGTGTATTCCTAATTGTGCTAAGTAGTGAAATTGAGTTTTTACGTAAAGATATATTATGTATAGTTGTGTAATTGGTGAATAATTTGTGTGTGTTAGTGCAATTGTTGTAATTGTGGGCGATGCAATATAATATGAATAATAGTTAGTTTTACGATAGTGCATGCAGGCCAAGTAGTGATTTGAGAATTTGATATAATAATAATTAATAATTATTAATGTAATAAATATTAGTCAAACACTTTCACTGAATGACGATAATTTTAAATCCTCTTCGTTTCTTATGATTACGTGCCGGAGTCCTTCAGTCTTTCTCATTAGAATTTTTCCATTAGATATCCAGCAGTATTTAATAGCATTTTCCTTTGCAAATTTTTTGGATATGAAGAACAATCTCTTTGTTTTTTGACTAAGTAATTCAGATATGTAAATTGGAACAGTATTACATTTTATACCGGTAATTGTTGAGTTAAGCTTGTTCTTGGGATTATTTTTATTATATTTCTTTGCTTCAATTAATATTTTATTTTTTGTAGTCAAGGAAGCAAACCGAGCAATAATGGGGCCATTATTGGTTTTGTTGTTAATCCGATAGACTTCTTGTAGATCAGTTGGTTGAAGTACAATTTTCAGGGCTGCACAAGTGTCAACAATAACCTTGTTTAAATCTTTATTGGATTCCTCCTTTGTTTTAGGTAGGTTTCTTAATTCAATTGCTGGTGAGTTATATTTTCTTTCCAGTAGGTCTATTTTATCTTCTAGGTTTCTTATGTGCACATCTTTTGCTTTGGATTCTTTCTCTAAAATTTCTACTTTTGATTTCATATCTTCATATTGTTTTGATAAATATTCTATTGATTTTTCAATATCTTTATTTGTTTGGTGGATTTTACTGTTTTGGACTTTTAAGTCGGCAATGTTTTTGCTCATCTCCTTTAGGAGGATGTCTTGATCAGTTAACATGCTCCTTATGTCATCCTTATCCGAATCGTCGACTTTGCCATGCGTATTTAATCGACGCTTAAGCCTTCTAGATTTGGAGATTTGCTCATCTTCATCAGCGGTGAGTGCCAGATCAGGATCAGATGAACAGTGCGTAATCTTCGACATGGTTGTACTGTAGCACTAACACTTATATGGGCAGTATGTATCACTCCGCTGGAAGTTTGTAACTCGCAACATACACTGTATATGACGTCGGCCAACGACGCAATAACAAACTTGTTTCCGTCTCAGCTCACGCTATCCTTGTCTTGTATAATGTAATTTTACCCAGCTAGGTGCGCGCGGCACGTCCGTTTACTTCTGACGCTCGGTGGGAAGTGATCTAAAGAAATATTAAAAAGTCTGGAATTTAAAAATTACTTTATCAACTAATATAAATAAAAATATTTGTAGTATTGACTAGTAGAGTCAATACTACAAATATTATCTGTCTTTAGCGAATATAATAATAGTAGCAAAGTTTTTTAACTTTGGTCTAAGTTTTCAACAAAAACGAAAAATTACAAGAAACAAACCTATGTTGAGATACCTATGTTTCTACGTAGGTATTAAAGAGTTTTAATATTTTTTAATAGTGATTAGATACTTACTTATTACTCTTTATATAATAGCATTAAAATACGATAGTAGAAATGTGTCTTGCCTATATACTTTTTCCAAAGTACAAAACTACACACACATATTTTCTAAGTGGACTAGAAAATGAGATTGTTTTGCTAAGCATTTAGAATATTAAATTGGACACAATATTTCCGTTTCTTCTATTTTTTTATTTGTCGCTATCTGAGGAATAACTATAAAACTTGATGTAATACAAGGGTTACACGGGGTTACAACTTACAAGTGACGTAAGCTTGTATCGTAAAAACAGTTCTCGTATCGCATAATCAAATATCAGTCGGAATCGTAAAAAATATGTTATTTTTCGCAGAAAATAGTATAGAAGTTTCTTGTAATATTGTTGACTTATTTCTTCTTCTTGAAATGTATTGAAGGAACAAGAAGTTTGTTATTATTGAAGATTTGTTAAGAGCTTAATTTTATTAGTATTTTAATTTGGTATTATAGTATTTAACTCTTACATGAATCATCGAGAAATTTTAGAGTTTAATCATGTAAGAATTCTGTACAAAGTTAAAAACAGAAAAATCGAAATTCGAAACGACATTCTCTTTTTTACCTTTGAATAAATATACTACAATTTCGGAAAAGTTAAGCTGAGAAGAAACTGCGAAGGAAAGAAAGTTTTCAAGAAATTTCTTACAATCTGCGATCGAACTTAAGTCTTAGAAGTCTAAGTATCTAAGTTCTTAAGTTACTCGAGTGTAATATTGTCTCAGTTTTCGTACTGGAACACAACAATAAGCTATTGTTGCTCATAATGACTGTAAGTCGTTAATACTTTACCGCAATAGAAAATATTGCGCATTTATTTTAATAGCTACTCATTGGTCTATTTTAATGAGTTTACATTTGTTGTTAGGAGTTCTAGACACATTTCTTGCTGTTTTGTTTGCTCGATACCAGGGATTTTGACTAAGTCGGATATTGTAACTGACTTGAAGAAGGAGGTTCTTAATCTAAAGCGTATTTTTTGGCACCAACATATACGGAAATACACACTACCGACTATACTTGCTACTAGTTTGTTACTATACAAGCTTTAAGTCTTTTTTTATTTTGAAAAAAAAAAAAAATAATTCATGTTTATAAGTAAAGGTAATAACTTTGAGACCTTAAAGTTTTTAATTGTTGACTGTTTCAAAGATATCGTGATTAATATATCATCGTAAATTTCTTTTATATCTGTAGAAGATACAATCATACAAAAGCAGTTACCATATCCTATTTTTAAGCACTATTATGCTCGTAAATAAAGCCCGTACATTTCAGTTAGCATTAGAATGCAATATGGGCACCGATTGGTTCAATTTAGCGAATAATATAGAAACGGCCTGAATGGCTATTTTAGAAAGACTCCTTTAAGCTATGCATAAAAGAGACGTTGGTTTAAAATATAGGATAAAGCGATGGTAATATTCGCCCACTAACGTTTTTTTACCAGAGTCTGCTTTATCCAGGCCTAGGTATTTCCAGGATACTGATTTTTACGCACATTCAGTTCCTAGACTAAAGCGTATGACCGCTCTGGTCTAGGTACCGAATGTGCGTCGATAATAATCGCTTAGTAATATTAATTTAATTTATATTTATTTACCCCACGTTGGGCGCCATTTTATTCGTAAGTTTGTGTGGATGGACGGACGGACAGATGGAAAGATGGATGGATGGTGAAATGGATGAATGGATAGAAAAAGATAGATTTTGATGAAACTTTACAGTGATATTACGTATACATTAGAATTATATTCAAGCTACTTTTTTCAACAAATCATGTGACAGAAGCTAGCAGTAGTTGCTACTCCATTTTTCGTAGAAATTTAAGCCAAAAATGGATTCCAATAGATTGGGTGTCAATGGATTATTTACTACATATTATAAATTATGAGAGCCATACATTATTGTTGACAAATAAAACAAACAGTATTTTTTTTCCAATTTCAGCCGTCAGATTTTCGATATATTTGAAACGCGTTACTACTAAAATAATAATAAACTTTTAAATATTTTTTGACCTTCTCCTAACAGAAGAAGAAACTTTCACCCAGCAGTGGGATTTTAACAGGCTGTTACATAAATGATATTACTTTTGCTGTATATTTAAAAAAAAAATTATATTTTTTTCTACCTTAGACCACTCCACGCACGTGACGTTTCACACTGCAGCAGTTTCCGGGCAAGATGTCGTCACGCTGCCCGTCGCCTGCTGCCCGTCACCTGCTGCCTGCATTCACTATTTTAAATACTTTTGTTACCTCGAAAATTGTTAGTTCACAAGCATTTTTAGATTTATTACGAGTTTTTAATGTTATGTAGAGAAGTAGTCTGTCTGTTATCTATAATAACTCTTTAGTCTTTATCTTTATCCTTAGTAATATTATAAATACTGAATTTAATTAGTTTATTTTAGTTTCATGCAGTAGCTATTGAAAGCATAAAATAAATATGTACGGTAAATGTAAAGTTAGAAGTCCAGATTACAAAATATGTTAGTTTTAATTCCTGAAAAGTTAGATTTTCCAATGAACCAAAGACGAAACCAAAGACGAAGAAGTTTTTACGCGGTCGCAGCAGTGGGCAAAAGCTAGTAACAAATTATAATAAGATTATGAAATATACAAGTAAATAATACTCAATTATATATTTTTAAATCTTCTCAAAGATTTTAATAGATTATAAGATCAAATCTCTGGAACCACAGATAAAGTTAAAAAGATAGATACAAGATCTAAAACGTGAAAACTTCTAATACAATATTCTGTGTAATCTATCAAAGTTGAAAACTTTAGCGGGAAAACCGTTTACAGAGTTCGCGTTTTTCTTCGAATTTCCCGTAAGAGCTCGTTCCCACTTGTCGTGTGTCGTAATATGGTATCACGCTACTCTAAACGCAGCCTTTATAATAGTTAGCAAATATTGTGGCTTTGTATAATTCCATTCATTATTTTCGTGATTAGTTGTATTTAAACATAACATAATAATAAAATATAGATTTACATTATTTATAAAGTATTCGAAGCCCCAGCATAAATGGTCACCCATAGATTTCGCATCCACGTTTAAGTCGAGTTGATTACACGAAATTACAGACATGAATTATATATCTAATACAGGCAAACCACTCCGGCTTCGCGCGGGTTTCCTTAACTTTTTTTGAAAATTTAATTTAGCCTGTGTTCACTGGAGATAGTGTAGCTTCGCAACAAGCAAACCGGTCAAGTAGTTTGGAGCCTATTCAATTCAAACAATCGAATCTTTCCTCTTTATAATATTAGTACAGAAAATGCAGTTCTTGTTTTGTTTGTTTCACAGAAATGATGGAGTCGTGAAATCAATATTATCGACGGCATTGTGGCGCTGCCTGTCAAGATCGAAGCAAATACTATGCGCTTTCAAACATCGTTGTCGACGAGATTGCATTGAGGAATCATTTGCAACGACATCAGTTGAAGTTTCAATAAAATATTGATGTGTCGTTGTTTGTACGTGCTATTTTCTTATCACAAATTTAATTAAACTCAATTCTTGAGTTTAATGGCTTATAGTTGCCATATCAGCACTGAACGTTTCGCCAATGTCACGTCACGAATAAATTTTCATTCCTTTTATTTCTTTATGCAAGACTCTACCACTATTTAATGGTTTATTGTACAAAACATGTAATTTTAAATGAAGATTTTTTTAACACATAGTGTGAAGTGCAGCAGGCGGTCCTACGACTAACAATAATTAGCCATTTTTTGCAGGCAATACATTTATCAATTTACGAATATTTTACTTTAACAAAAAAAATACCTATACTAAAAACTAAAAAGGGAAAATAATGCGCAAAATTGATACTGTAATAAAACCGTGTTTTTGGCTATGTAAGCAAGTAATAAAGTTATAGCATATGAAGAATGTTATGAACATGAAAGTTCCGCTTATGAGAAAATTTCTCATCTTTATATGGCGTATTAGGGAAAAGGGAAAAGCCTATATGGATATACTAGTAGTTTATCGTGGCTTCGTCTATATACGCAGAAAAAATTGGATTCTATAGCTTAGTATATAGATTAAAATAGTGTTGGAAAACATTACAATTAACAAATCAATTTTCTTTTGATTCCCTTTGTTCAAACATTAATGTCGTAGCAGTAAGGAAAATGTTTTTCCACTTGTGATACGCAAAGCATTACATATGCTTTTACAATCGGTCGCAATTATTTCGCCATTAAAACAAAGGTTTTGTTTCAAATGCAATTTGTTTCCGAGTAAATTTATTTCTTCGTTAGCTTGCTTGGAATTCAATTCAACTTTTTGCTTAATTGGTTTTTATTATACTGAATTGTGGTAAATAGATGTATTTTTGTTAACATATTTAGCTTTCACAGTTGCTTGTTGTTATATAGTAATTAGCACGTCTATTTTGGTAAATTTGTAAGAAAGA
>DWAZ01000048.1:0-10451 GCA_018232205.1 Junonia vestina livia
GGGATAAAAAGTATCCTATGTCCTTCTCCTGGCTCTAAACTACCTCCCTGCCAATTTTCAGCTAAATCGGTTCAGCCATTTTTGAGTTATAAGTGGTGTAACTAACACGACTTTCTTTTATATATATAGATTCATTTGATTTAAATCGATTATCTTTAACTGAGCTAATTAAATGACTATGATCTGTTTAATCATTTTTGAGTCTCACACTCAACGATTCTTTGGTAGGAATTTCATTGACAGCCAACTAAGCCGGCCGTCCAACATTTAACACAAATTTTAAACAAAATAAACACTTACTTATTTATACATTTAATTCTTTTAATTAACAAAAATTACTATCTTAATGTTGGTCGAACTAATTGTTTTTCGTGAACCGAAATTGCCAAATCCGTATCAACCAAAAGAGCATTGTTCATTCACATCTGTGTGGCAATGCATTGCAACTTCCTTCAGTTGTCTTCAACATGTGCCAGATAAACATCTATGACGTCTGAGCTGTAATATATGAGGATTCGTTACCATCTTTTTATTTTATCGTTTAAGTACATCACAATTATCTCGTGTAGACGCGGCTTTAGTAATTGGTTTGTTTTTTTTTTAATTGAGGCAGTTGTGAGCTAGGTTCTTAGATATTTGCATTTCGATCGAGTTTTAAGGGATATGACATTTAAATGACTATTATAGCGTTGAAACATATTTATAATTTGATTATAAAACCGGATAAAGCGGTTTTGAGATATGAAATTTTAGCGCAAAGTTTAATTAAATTATCAAGAATTAAGTTCAATTTAAAAGTTCAACCATTTTATGGCATTTTATGACGTCACTTGCGTTATTTTTCAATTTCTCAACAATCCCTACAAAGATAAAAAAATAGAGACGTGATAACCGAAGCCAATTCTAATCATGACAACTACGCTATATACATTTTAAATCATAAAAACCGGCCAAGTGCGAGTCGGGCTCGCGCACAAAGGGTTCCGTAGCAGCAAATATAATAAACTTATTATGTCAATTTATACACCTGGTGAATGGAGCCTAAACTCTCCCGATATTTTGCCTTGTACTTTTATGTATGAATATTAATTTTATATATGTATTTATAAATATTCCGTGCTATAGGCGTGCCCAAATCGGCTTGTGATAACTGAATAAAGAAGTATATACACCAGCTTCACAATTAAAATTACCAAATATATTATCCAGGTGAGTTTCACCTCTAGTGGTTATACAATTTTGGAGAAGAGGTGTATATCCCGCATTCTGCATAAATTTATGTATGTAGTTTTGTTTGAGGAAATCTTCGTTAAAATCTCCAAAAATTAGTGTAGGCATAGAATGTTCATTAAATATATATTTGTTCATAAATTCTTTTAAGGTATTATTGGAGCACCTAGGTGATCTGTATATTGCAAATAATCTCTTATTATCATACTCCAATGAGACTCCTTCAATGTGTCCAGAAACACTACTTGATTGCTCTAAGTAGCTTTTAGGAGATGTAATCGGCAAATTCGGTTTAATAAATGCTAGAACCCCAAACCCAGGATTTGATGATGTTTGTTCCGGCCCATTTGTTCTAATTAATTCTATGAAACCGGGTAAAGAGAAGTTATCGTTTAAGCAACTCCAAGTTTCTGATGCAAAATAAATGTCACATGATAATATTTGTGGATCACTGGCTATGTCCGGTAAATGTTTATTTAAAGATTGTACATTATGATACACAATTTGAGAGCAGTTACGAGGTTCCCTCAAAAATCGGAAAACGGGAACTAATAGTTTCTGTCGCAATCTAGCCATTTCTTTTACTATAGAATCTTGAGAACTAGGGGGGCGTGGCGGTTTGAAAGAATCAGTTACTATAAATAAACCTTGTGCAGTAGTTGCACGAGAACACGCTACGTACATCATTGATCTTTGAATTGTAGGTTTTAAATGTATCACCACTCGCTCTAAGGTTGTACCTTGACTTTTGTGTATAGTGATGGCTTCCGCTGGCACAACAGGAAACTGACTCCTCCGAACCTGTAAATTTGATGATTTATACCGCTTTACTGTATACGTAACCGGTTCTAATGGTGTCCAGCCCTGGTCCAGTCTATTTTTATAACGGTGCAGCGAAGAGATTGCATTGCATCGTTTGTGTTGGCCAATGACATTATCATCGAAGGATAACCACATACGCAACGGCCGTCTTTCACCAGTTGCCCTGTTGATGGCAAAATCAATAGCTGATAGTTTACCAGTAGATCCGTTAGTAAGGCCATCTGCAGTATCTATATTAACAGTCAACATGTATTTAGCACCGATCTTTAAAACTAAAGTCGAAGGAAGACCGTATGTTTGCTGAGTCGTTAATTTGGAAACTGTCTCTAAAGCTTTTTGCTTCATTGTGGAATTTAATTCACCGCAAACAGTATCTATTGCTTTCGATATAGCTCCATCGGTAGTCATACTTGATAAGACTGCGTTATTGTGATTGTCTACCTCTCGATTGCTGGCATATAGATGAATGGCTCCTCGGGATTCCTCTGGCAACGTATTGTTATTAAAACAACGACTTTTAAATAGTGTTATATCTTCATCGGTCATTGTCCCACTTGCCATATTATTTAAAGCTGTAGCAAAGGCAACATCATCTCTTTGTCGCATTATTTGATGCAATTCCGTTAAGCTAAAGAGATCCCAAATTGGTGTTCCACATAATTCAGCAAGAGGATTTCGTGAGCTAGGCTGAAACACCCAATTGTCACCGACAGGTGGTAGTTGCCTGAAATCACCGACAACAATTACAGATATGCCAGCAAATAAAACAGATGAATGAAATACTTGTTGTAGTCGGCGATTGATTTGATGAAAAGTTCTTGAACCCAACATGGAAATTTCATCAATAATAATAAGGCGCATTTTTGACAATTTTGTGGCTAATGTGTTGGCGACACTGGGTGAAAGTTCCGGTAAAATACTTCCTGCTTGCGAAACTGGAAGGCCCAGGGCGCTGTGTACGGTTTGTCCGCCTATACCAAATGCGGCTTTTCCAGTAAACGCTGTGAGGAGAATTTTTAAATCATCAGGGTTCGTGCCAGGTTCCCTATTAAACTGAAGTGTCAAGGACTGGAACAAAGCTCTTATTAAGACACTTTTGCCAACTCCAGCTCCCCCACTTATAAATAAATAAATAGGAGAAGATGCCTTACGCATGTTTTCAAGGACGTGTAGTAATATGTCTCGTTGGTCAAAATTTAACTTTCTACATAAATCAAGCACATCACCTTCACAAAGTTGCGGAGGTTTAGCGATAAAAGTTAAAGGATCGCCACATATTTGTGGTCCACCATGACCGCCAGGAATAATGTCCTCAGCAACATCTCCGATTTGAGTTTCAAATTCGTAGTCTCCGAAAGGCTCTACCCCATTTACCCCTCTCTCATTAATTTCCTCATTTTCCTCATTTGAATCAGCATCTCTTATAGCTAACAATAAAGATTCGAACTGGTCTGGCCCTCCAAGCTTGTTAAACTGATCACTTTCATTTTGTATTAAATCTTTATGTTGCAAAAAAATATTTTTTAAATCTAAATCAGGATTAATTAATTCCTCTTCCTCGTTACGCCAAGGTATATAGAGCATTATTTGCTCTCGGTAAAAGTTATCTGGGTCTTCATGATAACTGTAACGGCGAAAACGGATTATTCTGGGTTTTATTTTTTGCCTTATAAATCCCAAATTGTCTTGTAGGGGAAGCCAACTGCCGTTGTTTTCGTCCATTTCTTGACTATGGTCATTGTCGTCACTAGAATCTAGATAGGTAGCACTAGCGACCGGCCGGCGTTTCGAGTAATAATAATAGGCTGCAAAATAGGCTAAACTGACATTTTCTAATGCAATTGGTCGTTTAGTATAATAATCAATGAAGCTTTTTTGAAATATATCATCCGAATTAGGATCTAAATTTTGAATTTCACGCGTACTTTTTAAAATATGTACTCTTTCCTGTGGCAGACTAGTGTTAACATATATTTCTCCTTCACTAGCTCTCGATAGTGGAAAACTTGCTAGACAGTACACGGCCTCTTGAGCAGAAATTTCACTAGCGTTCAAAAAAACATTTGAAACGCTACGCAAGGACTCCTTTATACTGCTATTGCCATTTTTAGCTTCTTCTATGGCGGAACGTAAAAGACGTGACATACCTTTGTCTGCCTTATTTATGTAATCCACAATATAAACTGCACAAGCAAATGGATCTACTATATACTGGATATCCATATTTGCTTTATGCAACTCTATGATTTTTTTAGAAAATGCATTGATATACGTGTCTTTTGGAGACCGCTTTAGAAATACTTTGGGCCTCTTTAAAGTGCTTCTTATAGCTAAAATATAATTTTCATATGTAACACCTACGAATTCCAAAAAATCTGTAAATGTTTCTATTTCAGGTGGAATATCTTGCATTTTAATTTGGATACTTCTTGCAATATCTTTGACCCTTTTATAAGAAGCATTATCCTTTGGAAGTTCGACTAGTATTTGAGTGGAATCTAAAGGGAAAAACGGTATATCAAAACGGCAAAGTTTGTCCGGCTTGGGCCTACACGTGTGCGTATGTTTATGTTTTTGAACATGAAGAATATCCTCTGTTAGTTCATTGCTATCACAAGTTAAAATGTTATCCACAAACTGGACGACTCTTTCAGCTGATTCAACATCACCGGGTACAAAAATAGGTGCCTCCTCAAGCCAAAGCATCATATGTGCATGTGGCGAGCCCCTATGCTGGAATTCAATCCTATAGTAAAAATGACTAATAACATACTTTCCAAAAGGACCGGAAGAACAAGACCACGTTTTACGAATTTCCCTTAGCTTTGTTTCAAAGTAAGAGGCACATATAAACGGGTCGGATTGAATGAGCCGCGCTTTCGTTTCGTAACTTAGATTTTCGACTTCATACAAAGAAACAGTTTCACCGTCAACAACTTCCTTTAGCATTACCAGAAGTTCTAGCCACTGTACTTCGGCAGCCGACAGCGTCAAAAAGAAAGATGGTACTCCAAACTGTCTTATCATGGCTAATACCTTCTTCTTTTCTCCCTCCCAGTGTGAAGGAGAATTTCTAATGCCACTAAGTACGCGATACCCGTCGTCGTGCTGAACTAAATTATCTATATAGTTCATATCTAGAACATTACTGGCTAAAACTGGTGTTCCTTTAACAGTTTTTTTTCGAAGACATGTTGTTATACTATTTTTTACAATTGTCATTTGCTGTTTTTTTAGAGCAGTAAAAAGATAATCCGGTCGAACAGCTCGTCGGTCTTGTCTTGATATTTCCGATTTAATTATTTCAGAATGTCTCAAATTAATCTTAAAATCTCGTTTGACGCCGCAATGAACTTTTATAAATGCCAACTCCTCTAAATGCTCATCAAATAATAAAGAGATAGGGCGCTGTCCTTCACCGGGAGCCAGTACTATAACATCCTGATTGTCATCCAAAAGTGTTTCTGTACCTCCTGGGTTAAGTTCAACACCTTCCGTAGGATCTACAGTCTCTTCGTCGATAGCATCGGCATCGCATGTACATCTAGTTTCATTTTCAGGATCATTACCTGCCCAAGATACATTTAGTGCGACACCGTTTTCCTGAAATAACTCGCACTGTACTAAATATTGCGCGGCCCTACGCACGAATTCAGGCCGTACTTGTTCTTTGCGGCCGTGCCTATAACAAAACCTTCGTTTCAGTTCAACTGTAATTACGTTGTCGTCATTTACGGACCGAGGTAAAGCACTGACCATGTTGTTAACTAGCACTGGAACATTAACAACGTTACCTTGAAGGCCATGTTGGAATCCTAAACCCTGACCCCTGCGAACAATTTTCAAAAAGACATGGCGTGGGCTTACCAAACGCTCTTCCAGAGGAGTCAAGTCTTTTAATACTTCTGGAATACAGGGAAAAATTAAACCATTCGCCCTCGCAAGCCTAGGTATAGTACCTTTGTTAATATATCTTGCACATGTGGAACAAAATTCTCCGTAATTTTGAGTTGGATTTAAATGGAAAACATTATCCACAAATAGTTGTCCATATTTGTTTAAAGCAATATCCTTAGATATTTTTTTTATAGAATTAATGTGCCACAATCTACCGCAGCAGTGGCAAGGATGCGTGTTTCCTTCCTTAATATTTTTTAAATAATTTTGTACAGTTAAGTCCCATGAATCTTTTTGCTTCGATCGTAATTCTTGTCTAGCAGCACTGTTTCGCATCTGTTCATTTCGTCTATATTCCTCGTTTTCTCGAGTAACACGACGAGCGTGTGTGTCGCGCTCTTGCTCAGCTTCTCTAAATTCGACATCCATTCGAGCTACTCGATGCGCTTGAGTGTTACGCTGTTGCTCATCTCGTCTGTACTCGTCATCTTGACGAGCAGCTCGATGAGCTTCAGTGTCGCGCTCTTGCTCAGCTTGTCGATATCGGACATCCGTTCGAGCTACCCGATGAGCTTGAGTATTACGCTGTTGCTCATCTCGTCTGTACTCGTCATCTTGACGGGCAGCTCGATGAGCTTCAGTGTCGCGTTCTTGCTCAACTTGCCTTATTTCTAGATTTAAACGTTTGCTTCGGCGAAGAGAACTATTCACTACCTGTTCATGACACTTTTTTCGTTTGTTGGACCTAAGAACCTCTTTAGCGACTTGGTTCCTCTCTTTTTCTCTAATTGAAACATCTTTATTAGATCTGGACAGCCTCTTTCTATCTCTATTGTTTTGTTTTATACGTTCCGCGTCCATAGTAGTACAGTTATTCGCTATGCTCTGTGTTTCCTCCATAACATACTCGTAATTCTGATTAAAATTTAAGTTATCGTTCTGACTGTGGGATGTTATTGAATTTTGTGAACGGTGTTTCTGTTTCTTTTCAGTCTGTTTCTGTTTATTTGTCTCCAGTTTAAGGGCTATATTATTGAAAAGATTAGAAGGGGCACGTCCTGGTGAACGCCTGCTCGTAGCGGGAAAAGCCAAAAGCCCATCGGTTAAAAGCATTTCAAGCAAATGGGGTCTCATCATTTCTGGCACGTAATTAAATTGAGAAGGGTTCGTTTTTAAAGCTAAAGAGGTGGCAAAAGCAATGGCAAACAAACCACAATCAATAGTATTCGGTTGTCGCTGAACACTTGGAAACTGAATACATGACTCCGATAGATACGGAAACAAGGCTTTTACATATATTTTTTGCGATTTTCCTAGAACACCAACAAGACTATCGTACACACGCAGTATTCCATTAATGTAATAAATACAACTCCAGTGCCCCACTAATCCCACGTCACCGTCATAAATTACTTGAAGGTGCGTCTCATTTTTAGGTACAGGTTCAATCAGTTCAGGGTGTTGAAATAATTCTAGCTCACGCGGTCTAAATGATGTGCACCGAAGTAACTTTTCATGAAATGCGCGAACCACATCATCTTCGATATAGTTATTATAATTCAGAATGTAGGAAAACGTATTATCTAAAGTATCCATTGTTAGATGATATACAATAAGCTTTAGAAATTTTAAAAACCTGCTACGAAACACTAAAATTTGCACCAAAAACAAATGAATTTATATTATTGGGGGATTTATTAGTACGTGACCGGTTTAATAGCACCTATTAAACCAGTATACCTACTTACTTATTTTTTATAATAGGTACAATTCAATATTAAAAAGTCTCAACGCCAAATTCGACTTGCGAAAGAAGTAAATGGGAACGATGAAATTCTCTTAGCGCGCACAAGTGACAACGACGTCTGCCCTCACGTGTCTGCCCGTTCGGGTCGACGCGGTTAGCTATCTTATCCCCGCCCCCGCGCGAGACCACGCCCCGCAACTCACGCGCTGCAGCGCAGCGAGCGACCGATCTTCTTGAATCGATGTAATAATAATCTATAGGATTAACGCGTTTTAAAAATATTGGTTCGATGGATATGTTTAACCTATTATTACTCAACAATCACATTTGTAATATTAAACTTTATCAAATGCACAATGTATTTAAGGTACATTACTGGATAAGGATTAATGGCGTATTGCTTGAATAAGCTAATATTTCTCGTAAAAAGTACCTACATTATAAAGATTTTATATCATCGCGGATTTTTAAAGGTGTACAATACTGTAGTATATTTTTTGATCTATCTTATAAGGTTCAGCCATCGTTTTCAGTGTAAGCACAATAACTTAACCAAAATTACAGTTAAATCAACCTATCTCAAAAACTATAAGAGATACTTTGATCAAACCAAAAATCGTTGAAAGAGTTAATTAGCATGCATCACCTCTATTTTTTTTAGAATTTTATACCCCGTAGTTATAAAAATAGAGGGGGGGGACATACTTTTTACGACTTTGAGAGCTGATATCTCAAAAACCGTTCACTTTAAGAAAAATGTTTTTTAGAAAACTTTATATCATTTTAAAAGACCTTTCCATTGATACCCCACACGGGTATGTACATCGAAAAAAAAATTTTCATCCCTCAGTTACATGTATGGGGGGCCCCACCCCCAATTCTTTTTTTTACTATTTAGTGTCATAATTTTGTAGCGGTTCATACAACACATATTCCCATCAAATTTCATCACTGTAGTACTTATAGTTTCCGAGTAAATCGGCTGTGACAGACGGACAGACGGACAGACGGACAGACGGACAGACGGACATGACGAAACTATAAGGGTTCCGTTTTTGCCATTTTGGCTACGGAACCCTAAAAAAGATTATTATTTCGTTTCAATTTTAGAAACATGTATAATTGAATAAGTATGTTGTTAAAAAAGGTTTTTACCTTGCTTCATAAGCTGTGAAGACATAAATTACCAAGATAACCCTTTTACTTTTTCCCGCTTAAGCTAATACTATTAAGAAAATTGATCTTTTTCGTTATCCTCGTAGATTAGGTCGACCCTTACAGATAAAATTCAGCGACAATTAGCCAAAACACTTCTTTGTTCGAAAACAAAGAGTTTTCGTGACCTCGGCTCGGAATGACAAAAGTCGCCTCTGCAGTATAATAAGATCCACATTGCTTGACGAGATACTGAGATTCTGTTAACAAACTAGGTCGTTTATTTTTAGTTTTGCATTTTATATGGAAATCTTACTACGGTGTACAACAATATGTATGGTTCTTATATTTTTTATTCAATTTCATTCAACATACAGGAAAAGGTTTACCGAAATACCTTTTGTAAGAATAGGTACAAAATAAAATATAACGGATTCATATTAAATCAACGGATGTCCAAAAAGTATAAACATCTACTTATGATATTAAGACCGTTTTCCGTTCTAGGTACGTTTCTAGATCTTTTAACATACTACAATATGTAGATATTCTATAAAATACAGTACCTATAACTATAAATAAAGATTATAATGTAATTTATTAGAAACCCTGTTATTTTCTAGAAGCTATATGTTTTCTCAAGAGCAGCTACGTCCACGACGTAAAAGCAATCAAATTCAAGTTTAAGAATAAAATATTCCACTCTTATTTTCTCATTAAAATTGACTTACGGTTCACATGAGACCAGTGAAGTCTCTCAGATTAACGTTTTAATATAAACTGCGATTTCCCAAAGCGGTATTTCGAAAACGAATTTAATTAAACTTATTTCAGTGATAAAATTTGATTCATATTTTTGAGATACCCAGAGAAAGGAGAATAATATAAGTATCTCAATCTCATTTTATTCGCACACACTTAAAGTATTGATATAAAACTTTTAAATAAACTTTATTAAATAAACAGTTGTTATGAAGATCGGATTTTGCGTATGAATGCTCTTAATTATTACCTGAACTAAAATATTGAAACTGCCTACTATTTCATTTAATTGAAATTCATTTCATACTCGTATTTACATATATTTTTTTTTATTTGTTTTGTGTTAGCAAATACTATGTTGTTGTGGATATTTGGATGTTTGTTTTACATTCATGGCAAAACGGTTGCACCGATTTGGCTAAAAGAGAAAATTGTGGTGGCTTATCCTGAAAAATTCAGAGATACCACAAGCACAGACGCCGTCGCGGGAAGCAGCTAGTTTTTTATATAAATTTTAATGAACATAAAGGTCAAACAAGTCTATGGCATCGTATACACGCCGTAATTTCACACCTTCAAACCTTTCCCGTAAGCTGATTAATTTGGAAGGGTTTACTAATCTTACTTATAGTGAAACTTCTAAAATATTTCCACAGCAGATTTAATTTAATCAAAGTAGAAATTATGTTTCCAGCATAATAGTATAATAATATATAATGTTTCTAAAATTTTGCTTTCTTATTATAAAAAGATACCGTGTCCTTTCTCTGTCCAAGCTGTCAGATTATGGAATAAACTTCCGGTAGAGATTAGAAAGGCTCCTACTAAGGCATTTTTC
>DWAZ01000049.1:0-10448 GCA_018232205.1 Junonia vestina livia
GTTTTGATTTGATATGGTAACTTTTGTTAAAAGCAGCAATAAAACACATAAAATCTCGAAAAATCAAACAGAGATCAATAAAAATATTAAAATGTTCAAATATCCAAAACGTCCATAACAGTGAAAACATTTGTATTTTATAAATACATGCTAAATTAAAATAAAGTTTTCAATTTTTATAAATAATACAACATACCTATAGAGAGATAAAATTTAAAAACATAGAAAGCCCGTCAAATTGGGCCTTAAATGAAAACAATATAATCGAGAAAGACTAGACGAATAATAAAGTTGGATTGTTTAAATTTTATGTTCAACTTTCAAATTGAATAGATAGCTTTACATCCATTTAACCTTCAGAATTAACAATAAAATTTTAAGCCCTTTCAATCTCAGTAAACTTTTACGATTAAAGAAAGGTTTTGTGTTTATTTTTAAAATTATTATAGACACTTGAACATTACTTTCTACATACAATTGATATAATAAATAATTTGTATCTTTTTATATTGCATGTACTTAATATCTCTATTTTAATCTGTTTACATCTTTCATTGTTCTCTTACATTATTAGTAGAGAAAAGACAAGAAAGGTTTTGTAAACTGTCGTTAATTTTGATCGATCGAATGAATTCCCGTACATGTCACGAGATTATCCTTTCATGGCTCGAAGGACCATTTTTGATAGACATTAAGATAATAGTGTTACTTTGGTGTGGATTTGTAGTTTTCTATGGTCGTTCCTGCGGGTGGACTCGGCGGCACTCTCTCGGCACGCCCGCTAAATAAATTCATTAGTTAAATCACCGCCGGCGGCGTTTTATGTCGGTAACTTCAAAGGACCAGTCTGCCGCCCTGCCAGGGGCGCGATCGTTCGACTTTTTACTAAGAAAACTCTGTAAACAAAATAATATGGTGCGTCCGAAATGTTTGATCCGCCTTTATAATCTGTACACAGATGAAATATTTAACTAGCAAACACTTTCTTTTTATGGGAATTATTAGAATGAAATTACTTAAAATAAAGCATGTAAATATAGCGTTGGATGGTTCTGATGCTCAGTTTACTGTAACCTAGTCATAATTGAGTTTTAGAACATGTTCTATACGTTATGTGTCTGTATTTACGACTCACTGGATGTTTGAATAAAATAGTAATATGTGTAACGTATTAAACGTAACTTATCGTGATGCTCGCGCATGCAGTTTCATTCAATGCTTTTATTTTACTGCGTCACATCCCCTCCTCTCAAACGTAGAGGGAGAAAGGTATATTACGTGTGTGGTCCTCCGGCTGGAGCTTCGGCTATTCTCGGCGACGATCGGACGACTCCGTGCCCAAGAGAGGCAACATAATCGGCCGAATCATGATGGCGGCTCAACAAACATTCAGTACATGTAACCAGCTAGCGTTTGATTCAGTGCTGCTCGGGTCGCGCCAGTGTCAACACGCTGTTACGGCGTTACGAAACTATCGAAACTCTGTACCGTTCCGTGTTACATTCGGTTAGTGATAAACAGAAGTGAATAATTCGGGTGTACAAGTGTGTGGTTATGTGGCGGCGAGTGATATGACAGCGTGCGCCGCCAGACGGATTCCAGCCGTCTTCATGAGGATATCGGTGACAAGCCTGGCCCCGAGATCATGGTGGCTCCCGATTCCGAGGCTCCTTCGAATCCTCGGATAACGGCTGCACACGAGAGCCCCTGCGCCACCGAGGCGCGCCACAGTGCTGATCTTTACATACGTACCAGTTGGGTGGACGCCGCTCTAGCTCTCTCTGAACTCGAAAAGGTGAAGTGTTGACAACTTTTCTGAAAGCATCAGTGTCAAATTACGGTTGTCATATTGCACGTGTGATTGTTTTTCTGCGAATGTCAATTCGTTTAAGAACGCGGCAGCGCGAGCTGTGGCGCCGGCTAGTGATAATCGTGCGTACTATCAAGGCCGCGCGTACTTTAAAGGCCTTTACGCAAAGAAATGTCATTGATAACGTACATGTTATAGATGAAATTTATCTCAAAAGTAAATAAGTGCACACACGGATATTCGTTTCTATCATAATTATCAAATAAGTTAAGTGCTAAAATTTAAAAACGTTTTAGTTAGTAAAATTAGATTACGAGAATAATAAATTAATAATACAATTGTGAACGTTACGAATAAAATAATTTTTCAGTTGAATTTGTGTAGTTTTTAACCAACCTTGTATATAGCGACAGAGAGGTAGAGTTTCCTAGAAGGCCTCGAGTTTCTGGGGGGTCCTCGTTCCTATCAGAGCCGTGCAAATAATTCTATACGTACCTATATTATTCCTTTGAAACGGTATCTGATATTTAAAATTATAAACTATTAATGCTGAAGTTTTTAAATAAGTATATATAAAGAGGCTCTACATTTTATAATAACTTTTAAACTCTATTAAGAATTCGAGAAGTTTAAAAACATCAGACTGACCAACAAAAACAGCTGTACATATAATGATAATGTAGTGAATAATAATATGGGTAGGTATAATGTAAATCGGTCGTATGCGAGATGAAGCAATTAAGGCACAGCGGGAAAGGCGCGGGGCTGCGCACGCGCAGCCAGCGGCGCCGATAGAGACATCAACGCAGAGAATGCCGCTCACTGATCACTCTGTTAGGAGATAATATAGGCATTTAAAACTTAACGTTGTTTTTTAACATTTGCGCGTTTAGCTTTAAAATAAAATATAGTTTAAAATTTTTGAAGATTACTACTAATTATACTCTAACATAAAAATTATACTCTAACATATTTAAGGAAAATCGATTGACAACTTTAATGTGGTTATTTTGTAATTTGTCACATGATCACATCAATTTGATTACAAAACCTTTACAACGTAAAAACTTATTGAGCCGTACTATTATATAATGTTTACCAAATTCCTGTTAACTTTTAAAAAATAAAGAATGCACTTCTAAAAAATGTATATCTGGTGAGACCGCACAGCGCTCGGCTCGTGGAATTGAGACATCTTGTGGTTTCCGATCACGCGTCCCTTTCTTGCTCGACTGAAGAAGTGACGCTTTCCTTTTCTTTAAAAGTTGTCTTTCATCTCTTTTCAACTCGTCCCATTTAGTATAGTTCATCTTTTTCCAAACATTGCGTGCACCGGCGGTCGGCAGCTGCGCTGGAAACCTATAAATGATTGTTACAACACCCACGATTTTCAAATGTGCATCGGCCTTCTGGATATTTTCTTTAGGAACAGAATAGCTTATTAACTATTCTGGTTGTTAGAATACATAAAATTAAAAGAATACATCATTTAATTTAATATAAGACTGCACCAGTCTATATAGGTACTAACTAACGGAACTGGTTCGAAATAGCTGAAGATTGATAGTGTCAGAAGAAAAGTCTTTCGCGTAGAATTCACAACGTTGCGTTTGTCGACAACAAACGTAAGATTGATGATCATTCAAAAACCGTACATAATTAACTTCGGGGAAAGTTGCCAGATGTTTCTTTAGAGTTGAGATGGTATTCCATTTGCGCTCGTAATTTCTTTATTTATGAAATCAGGGCAAACCGCAAGGAATCCGAGCAATTTGCACTGGTTAACCACGAGTGTTGAATTATAGCGGTGATTCATTTTGGTGATTACCAGCTCAGTGTTCAGTGAACGCAACACGTGGCTGGCTCACATGACTGCACATTGTCATTTTTCCCCATCATTACCTCTTGCTTCCGATCCAGTAATTTGCCATATGTCCAATCTTTTGCCTAGATCTGAAGGCCACGCTTGAAATATTGGAACAAAAACTAAGAATTACTTAATAACTTTTGTCGTAGAAATCTTTTGAAATAGAAATGGGAATTATGGTGACGTAAAAACTCTTAAAAAAATGTATAATAATTTATCATTATTCGATTTGTGGGCTCATTACCATCTTTGTTTGCTCATCGGAATATCTGTTGATCCCGACTAATGGGATCCCGTATAGTTCTTTATTTAGTTACATTTTACGACTATGTCACTTATTGCCATTTAAAGCTAAAATGGGGCCATTTTTACATGATCACAGAAAACTTTAATTCTTTTTAACTCTGTTTTATATCTTCCATTTTAAATATTATACTTTTACTACAATGATAAACTTATGGTTTTATGCTATCACGGACCGAAAATTACATAATACTAATACTACTTACATAATACTAATAGTAATTTTGTAACGTTCTTGAAATTCTTTCCGATGAAATTCGTAAGCGCTTGGAAGTTGTTCTTTTATAAGTAGGTAGGTATATTCTATTATAATTTTCCTTATCTTTCAGTTCGTATTACTTATATTCTGCAAAGAAAACATTCAAGAAAACGGGTGCATGTTTTGAAACAACTGAAACGTTTTCTAGTAACCTAGTGCTTTACCGGTAAACCGTCACGGCTGTTGGGACCGGTTCCGATTTACCTAACTTGTACCGGATAACTTTCTCGATTTTATTGATTTTATTACTAGCTTTCCGCTTCGAAATCGATACTTCCAACGAATGATGTTGTCCGTCTTAAATTCAATTAAGACATTTAACAAATTTATCGTAAAATGTAGTTTATAATCAAAATAGCTAGGTTTATTCTTTAAATTGAAAAATAATTCCTTTATACTTACTTACTCACTTTAATTGTTAATACTTATTCAGTTTAATTGTAAGTAGGTATAAATTAATTCCCTGTTCAAACTCCTTCGGAGATGAATTGTCAAAAAAACTATAAAAAGAGCTTACCTGTAATCAATCAGGAACACCTTTTAAGGAAACTCAGGTACTTGTGACGATTTCTTATACGTCATTATAGGGGGATATAGGATAGAGGGAAAAAGTAGACTCTGATAACAATATTAATTAGATTCTATAGAACGCTGGATATGCTTTGTAAAAAATTGGTTATATTCATAAAAACTACGTATGTAGATACTGCAATATCATCGTTTAATTTGTAATAGATTACAACATTTTTATATTATGGTAATCGATAACATTTATTTTAAATAGTCAATCGATCAATACAGTTGATCTTACAACGATAACGATAGGTGTCGAAAATTAAAAAATATCGATCACTACTCGAACAATGGATGACTTTCACTAGTCTTAAGCAAAGTAGGCGTGTTTAACAATGTATTTCGTTTTTAACACAAAACGTCATGTAGCGCGTGGGTTTTATGGCAAAGTTTGAATAAATTTAGAATTAGTTATTACTACTGTATACCTGTATTTCTGTACATAATGTTTCACGATGTTAGTAAAAACACATTTAAATATGTAATATTTAATGAAAATAAAATATATACAAGATAAAGCTTATAACAAAAGTCCACGTCATTTTAAGCCAGTTATAGTCAAAGATTCTATAACTGACTTAATACTACTGAAAGCCAATAAGCCATACTTCTAAACATTGCTCTTATATTTTATACGTGAAGCAAGAAAACTTTTATAAGATTAAAACTTCGCTAAGATCCAATACCGGTTTGTCGTCTGACTTGACATTTTACGTCACAAAAAGTAATAAGGTTTAACTGTACCAAATAATCTCAGCTACGATCTCAACAGTTAAAATAGAGCATAAAGCTTGACGCAATATAATTTAGCGAATTTATTGTTTGCTCCTTCCCAGTAAAAAAAATCATTATATAAAGAGAAAGAAAAAATAAAGTTCGTTGAAACCCGTGGCCTCTAGAGTAACCTTGTGACTCTAATTACATAACTCAATGAGGTACAGAGTCGTAAAAAAGTGTCTGAGTATTATAGGTATCCTATTAGGACATAGTGAGTTGAAATAGGCAAGCCGAGTGGAAAAGCTCCGGCTATGCTGTAACGAGTTTACGCGGAAGGACATTTTAGGCATAAGGCAATGTCGGACCCGAGCGGCAAATCTATGAAGCAGTCTTAGCATTCAGATACTAATGAGTTTAAGTGGGTATTATTTGAAATAGGCATTTATAATAAAACATTGGAATTCAAGGAATTTAACACGAGCTTTTGTATCTATCGACTCGTTTAAGTTCAGATCTTATTTTCCAAATTAAAGATCATACATTATATGATCTAAGTTAGGGATTTGTTCGGGCTATACCTATGTTCTCTCTAAATCGAACACGTGTTTCACTGTATCCTTTACATTGTTTGTATGCAAACGTACGCGAAAAGCTTAAACCGATTTCGCTCGTCACGAATGCAGATAAGCTAAAACCAAAGTTTCACAACAATAGATTTATAGTTGTCATTTTTTGCTCATTTTAGTAACCACAGACTAAAAAAAATAATGAACTTCTTGTATGTATAATATTGTAAAGTCTTATCTTTTTTTTCATTGTGGTAAATAAAAAAAATCACTAACCTTTATTTACGTATAAGGTTTAAATATTGTAATTAATCATCGTATCCTTTTAAAATACGTTCGTTTATCGCGAATTCAGTTTATTTATTGCTTGATTCTGAAGATCGTTAATTGCTTTGGTCAGGTCCAGGGGTCTATTTGTATTTTTTAAAATGCCTGTATAATAACTGCTCGGTTTGGAGATAGCAATTTATTATCAGGTCTGGAAATGGCAAGTAGATTTATCGGTTGTAATATTGAGTTACGAGTTAGGCTTGTAACTAGACGGTACGAAATTAAGTATTGCTTAAGTATATGATGTAATAAAACTTTTCGCCGGATGTCTAATATATTTATGATAACACTAAAACTGGTAATTGTTTACGATTCTTCTCATTTATCAAATTGTTGTGCGCAAAACATGTGTTTATTTTTTCATGTGTGCTAATGAATGATTTTCCTTAAAGCTCATTAGTTGTAGCACACATCACAGGAAGGAACAGAAAAAGATTAAAGAAATACTTAACAGTTTTATTGAGAAACATTAATTATAAGCTAACAATTTTCTTAGAAGAGCTTGTTTGTTATAAAACGATTCCTTGTAAGAATGTAAACGTTATAAAGAACTGTGTAAATTGCTTAAAAAGAGTCGTCCACCGCTACTATTTAATTTATTCCGCTTTACGCTCAACTAAATTGCTCTTTACTCCAGATAAAAATCTAAAGTAAGGAGAGACATTGTGGCTACCTAATGTCTTGACTTTCCTTAGCCCCATTATATTCCATTATACTCGTTTTTAGCTTCATTGTCGCTCATAAAGAATTTACAGCGCTTTAAAAGTACATTTTCTTTGACGACCGAGATTAGCCTTTTGAAAGTAATTATCGCTTAAAATGTATGAATGGTTCATAAATATAGAGTGTTATTACAACACTCTGCCTTATGGTGGCAGTTACGAAGAATGGTATAAGTTTTACGTTTCAGTTACAGAACAATGGTCGTCAAATAAAGTAGGTAATGAAATAATTATAAAATTATAATAAAAGCGCTAAATGCCATTTAAATGAATACTTTTACTTTTTAAATCTTAATAAATAATTAAACGAGTCTCTTTGTACCGGCTGTTACAGAATAATAGGTGATTTTTTTTATTTATATGTATTTTAATTAGGGCTAACGAATTCCACCTTGATTTTATGAGCATGTAATAAAAGTAGGTTTCTAGCGCAGGTGAGGTACAATGTTAGTACACCTGTAAATTAAAACATTTTAAAATTAGAATAAATGTGTTCATGTCATAAATTATTTCAAAACATTACTTTTTTAATTAAAAAAAAAATAAAAAAATGTATTGTAGAGCCAATTCTATCACGCAGCCACGCAATCTTTGTCATAGATATTCCCGATTTTATAAAGCAAACAGCAATCATACATGTCTATACGGAGAACATTGGAGAATAAGTCAAACCAAACATTATTCCCATCTCCATGTAGTTCGAGTCCACATTTCTCAGGCATGCAAATGTCATTCGCTCGACTCGCACGTGGAGGAACGTTTTGTGCCAACAAAGTAATTTGTTTGTTATTTATCGCCTACTCTCAGGATGTATTTCGACGATACGACTAAAGCCTCTAGCACACTAAGGAATAAGGTAAATAATTGTTAAGTCTTTTTTTAGGCAAAAAATTATAAAAGTAACGTTTACTAAAACGTAGGTACGATTAGTAACCTATAATTAATATGTTTTAAAATATTATTACAATTAAAGAGAACTACAGTCCATTTACCATACAACATATTATATGCATAATTCATAATGTATTTTACATTGTATGTATGTTTGTACATTGTACAGTACATGTATATTAAAATTAAATCCTCTTAACATTTTTCTCGTTACTTTCGCAAGGTTAATTTGTTATTCTGATCCAGATTGCACAATTTAATAACATTTAATAACAATTGTTTTACATTAAGAGATTGCCTTTTGACCTACACGACACTAAGGACATGTCAGTGATTATAACAATGTCAGATGTCTGTGCATATTCCATACAAATATTTTCCAGATTGCAATATTTCACTACAAGAACACGAGTTTATTTACTTCGAGTTTTTTATGACAAAAAAAAAATAATGTCGGTCGGTACCTATTAGTAGACAATTGCCGAAGTAGTTAGTACCTACGTGTAAAACGTCCTTATGTAAAATAGATGTGAAAAACTGATTCGTTTTTGTTTATTAAATGTTTACGTGAAAATACAAGGAAGAAAACAACTCTGTTGATTCTAAAGGATCACAAGAGGCGTCATATGAAACATTATTCTTCATCCTACGGACAGCGGGTTGCATTTGGGGCCAAGGTCAGGAAACATATCGTTTACCTTATAAGCCGCATTAAAAACATTTTTTTTTTCAATATTAGAGAGTTTGATTATAATTTTGGAAAATTTTAATAGTAATTTTTACTGAGATGTAAAGTTGGTACACCCGAAAATATTAAATTAACAACTTAATTTTTTCTCTTGCGTCTAGATTAATCTCACAATCAGCTAGTAGCTGAACTTCAACTTAAAACTTAAAACTTTGAACTTAAAACTTCTTTATTTATTACGTCTTTACTTTATATATATCTTTAAGTAATACTTACATTTAGAAAAAATAAAACAATCCTGTTCTAAAGATAAAAAATAATTGCAATCGAATCCGAAGTAGAGACATTTTAACAACTATGGTTATAATCTGAGTTATGTCTGACAATGACCTGCTTTCTATAACTTTGATATCAACGCTGGATGTGATGAAAATGTTGCCTAACACAGAGCAGGTGTAATTGTTATTAGTGTGAAACAGTTTCCGATACCAGACATAAAGTAACCTCGTAAACTTATCGCTATCGTTTTTTTATAACAGCGGTAATTTAACTTGATTGGGTCTCAGCTTAATAACACTGATATCTAAATGAGAAAAAAAAACGTTTAATTTGTGTAGATGTGTTGATGAATTTCCTTTTAAAAAGTAAGCAAAAACAATAGCAATCGGTGAGCGTTTCGCTTCGCTCGTCGCCAATATACAAGTGTCATAACCTAACTAGTGACCCGTTAAATTGACTTTTACGGTGTCTACGCAGCCCGGAGATGTGTTAACTGAAATGGTCATTACATTATAGTGGTAACACTATACCTTTGACTCATCTTGGACCCGTTAGATTCATATCAATTGTACGATGTTTACTTTGCTTAAATCATACTATTTACTATAGTGCGTATAGCAATTTACAATTTTAGATTGTGTAAGAAAATAGTATTAATTAGTCAGGTGTTCTTTAAGAATATAAAATTTTTGTATTAGTACTTATAAAAGCGAAAGTACTGTTGTGAGTTTGAACATGTTTTGTTTTTTTTTCACTTACGAGTATTGTTGTTCATACAAAAGAATAATGTAATGAGTACAATCGCACATAAAATCCACTACTTATCTAGCACGTGAGCGAAAAAGCAAGATGATGTTTGTAGGTACTTATTTTAATAATTTCTAGTCACGTTTGCATAAATTAAAAATATTTTAAGTTTAAAATATGTAGAGTTTATAACAATATTTTCCTTAAATAGTATTGAGTAGTCCCGACATTGTGAATACAAAATAATTTTATCTGTAAAACTGGTGACGTGTTCTATCTACCATGCTCGTACGACTCGTACCTCTATTATATATAGGTGCATTCATTTACAATTATTAGTTGTCTTGTTCTTTTGCAAATATTGTGGAACTAACGATGATTATTTATTTGTGTATTTGAACTAATTGAAGTTAATTTAATTAGACTTTTTAATTTAAGGTTGATTTTTCTGATTTTTAAAGACACATCAAATATGTGCTCTATATGATTTTGTTAAAGCCTAAATAATATTTTTAAAGGTAAAATGATAAGATGTATTCAACTTTATATTGTTGAAATTTTTTGTGTGTATAAAAAATTAAGTGACTTTTTAAGTGATTAATTTTATTACAGTAGAAATAAAAATAAATATATACCTACATTGTTTTGTCAGAGATTTAATGATAACGGATTCTATGAAATTATTGTTTTATAAAG
>DWAZ01000050.1:0-10411 GCA_018232205.1 Junonia vestina livia
GTGGGCTGGATGAGGGTTGCGGAGGACCGGGATGTTTGGCGCGAACTTGGGGTCCAGCATAGGTCTGCAATGACGAATTATTATAATTTTTCAAGTCAATTTTTACATTACTCTCTTTTATAATTCTATAAGTAACGTTGCTCAGCCCTAGTTGCAGGTAAATTAGACTTGTTTTAGTTGCAAGATAATTAGCTGAGTTAATATTAGGGTGAATTTCAACAGGTCCAATAAAATCTTCATTTCCGTGGATTTTTTATTCTGCAACTTTAGAACAAGAAAAAATAGTGTTTATTCAAGTTTTTGATAATATATGTATTCTTCCTTAATATCTAGCAGATAGTTTAAAAAACTTACTAGATATACAAGATTAAAAATTTCGTGCCACGGCGATGAAACATGGATGCACGGCAATGAAACATGTGTCCACGGCAATGAAAGAACTGTGCCACGGGAATGATAGAGTCAATCCACGGTAATGAAAAAATCCAATAACACATGATATTTTTATATTTAATACTTACCTGGGATGGACACATCCCTGTCTCTGAGAGGGAAAGGCATACACATACACATGCACTCTTTTTACCCTCTTCTCAATAATCTTCTTGCATAGGAGTAAAATTAAACAAAATGTTAATGGAATCAAAGCAACACAATCATTTATTTAAAATTCTTTCATACAAAAATTAACAGAACAGAAATTAACAAATAAAAATAAACTTTTCTAAAGTATGCAATAGCTATTGCTAACAATATATACTTAACACAACATAATTTTACAATTCGCGAATAAACAATTATTTATTATGATTTAATCAAGTGTGGACAAATCGTAGGGCCTACCTAATCACAGCCTTATTATCAACATAATATTTTTTACTTTTTCTCTATTAAATCTTATATTACAGACTTACAGTATTGGATTCAACAAGATTACACCCTTTGTCTACGGTTCGTTTTTAGATATGATAGATATGTGTAGACGTGTAGTGTAGCAAGAAAGATAAACCATACAAAAGGGTGTGAACTTGGTATGTTCATCGTTTTCCAATAAAGAAATCTTATTATAGAATACAATCAGCCTTTCTAATTAACACTTACATCTAATTAACACTAACAATATAGCACTTTTAACAGGAATATCAGCCTTTCAAATTCACCCGTCTCATTATTATTATCTATACTTCAATATTAACTTAGATCACAAAGATATATTTTTGCACATCACAAATCAAAATAGCCTATTCATAAAATTGTACACTGTAAACTGTAGCAAGTAATATGCATATTCAAAATAATTTACTAAAAAAATATCAACCTTTTAGGTATAATTGTAACGCTTAACTTAAGAACACAAGTCAGTATCACAAGGCACTAGGAAATTCAGCCTTTCGAGTTTAACTTACAGCTAACTTAGCCTAATCTGTATGCATAAGTAAATCACAAATTAGGACCTTTTTTGGCTTTCTTAATTATTCATTCGGTAATTAAAGCAAAATTATATTTAGTCAGATAGGTACTTAAATAAAAATTTAAATGTGGTCATCACCAGTATTAGTATCGAGTATTATTTTAGTCTTTTTTGGTTTTATTTAAAAAATCTCTTCGTCGTCGGTATCAATTTGGGTAAAGAAAGTAGTTTTTTTTTCTAGGTTTAATGTTGAATATAGAGATGCTCTCGTCAGAATCGCTGCTTAAGTCTATATTTGTTTTTTTTGATGGTTTTGCATGGTTTTCCTCCAAAGTACCAGATTTTTCCAAATCTTTAAAAATTTCAGAGTCAACATTATATAAGAATGAGCATGATGGTACACTTGTAGCACTACTACAGTTCAAATTGATAACATTATAATGTTCTAAAATTGTACTATCAAACTGAGGAGGAGTTTTTGTTGTAGAAGTTGAGGGTTTGTGAGCCAATGAAAGTTTATCAGTTAATTTGACTGGACGCATATAATGGGAAGTTTTTGGTGAATATGTGGTGCAGTTCAATGAACGTGCAAGAGCAGTTGGTATCTGAGGTTTAGTTAAAAAGTCATAAAATCCTAAGTGATTACCATGGGGGCATTCTTTGACATTGTTAAGACATTCAATATTTGTGCAAGATAAACGACGCAATGCTAAACGGTTGCCTGATTCTGCAGCCCAGACAACTTGGTGGACTTTTAAAGTACCTGGGAAAGGTTTCAAATTGTCAGGTAGTAACCAGTCTTTTTCAGTGACCTGATAATCTTCTACGAGTCTTATTTTAACGCCCCTAATAGAGGACTGCAAAGCATTAACGAATGAATTAAGATCAGGAATGTCACTCTGTAATGCAACGTATCGGTCTGCAGTTCTCTTTAAAAGTCCACCAACGCCATCTGGAGCACCTTTGCCGTGTCCGCATTCGCAATAATTCCAAACTACTGTGGTAATTGAGGGAATATAGACAGAAAGTCGAGACATTATATAAAATATTTTCTTATTGCGATATTGTCCAGAAGGAGAATCCGAAACTATGTAAAGATTTTGAACCAAAGGTACTGTTTGTTCTATTTCAGTCAAAATTGGAATCAGATGGGCCCAAACTGCAGCAGCATCGTGGCGTAAAGATGTACTTATACTACAAAAACATTGGGTTTTTATCGTCTGACCATCAATATTAAAATAAAGAACTGCAGTATGTAGAGTAAACTGTTTTCTACTACCACCGAAGTGTACCGACTGAATTTCAGAATTATATTTAGCACTGTAATTTTCGCTAAAATCTATATGTACAAGACAGTCATTCTTAGTTAAATTTTGCTTAATTTTTTTAATTGCATCGATCTGATTACGTATGTTTGCACAATGATTAAGGAATGGTATAATATTAGTTTCAAACTGTTTTATAAGTATTAACGGTTCTACGTGGTGTCGTACTTTTTCAACGGTGATGGCAGTTTTCTCAATCCCATTTTTAATGTATGAATTTTTCTGTTTTTCCCAGGCCCAATATAAAACTTTCTCCGAGTTATCAATTTCTTGGTACATAAGATGTCTGTTTTTGCACGTAGTACACTTTCTCTGTAGACATTCTAAGTTATAAATGTCGCAACATAAGCTCTTAATAACCTCACTTGTCGAATTTTCTTTTATGAAATTATTCCTTTTTAGAGATTCAATTAGCAGATCCATGTTTTCGTGCTTTTCACACAAGCAAGTGTTGCGCATATTTATTTTTGGTTGTAGCACCCAAAAAGGTTTTAAACGTGAAAACGTTACGTAGCTAATAGGAGGATAGCCAGACTCTATGTATTTTCTGTGTAAATTTTTTATAGTATCGGTCAATAAGCGTTTTTGTTTCTTTGTTCCATTTCTAGTTATTACGTCCTTTTTTCCTGGACACATGCTCGAATTTTCATCATCTTCATAAAATTTTAAAACAATTTGGCGGATTCGTGTTTGTTTTTGGTTACTTGTATTGCTCTTATCATTTAAATCTATTGCTGACTGTTTTTCTTTGCTTTTATTTGTAGCTCCATCTTTTCCTTTCTCAATAAGTCTTTCAAACCGTTTTTTATATAAGTTCCTTTCGCGGACAACCTGAGCCAATTTTTTTTGTAACGCAATGAGTTGGGAGTGTTTAGATTTTTGATATCTACGGAATTTTTGTTGCAAATCACGTTGAAATTTTAAAGTAGCAATAGAAGAGTTTGATGCTGGACTATCAGGACGTATTGTAGAATCTATACTGACGCTTGGTGCTAGTTGTGGTGAACCTAGGGGTGTGTGTTTTGGACTACTTGTGGCCAAAACATTTGAGCTACTTACTCCAAGCCGCAAATTATCACAGTGATTCCAGTTTTGTTTTAAAGATTCAAGACGCGAGCTACGTCTTGTTAGAAGTGTCATCGGCGTGTTATTATTGGAAGCTACTTGGGATAACTCAAAAGTCATTTCAGTTGGCTCCGTCGTTGGTGTTTCAGCATATTCAACATCATTTGGACATGTGTTCTTACGAAGAATTGCTGTCTTTTTTTTATAAGAAGCAAGTGCACTCACCAAGTTTTTCTTACGAAGACCCCGAAGCTTTTGCGAAGTCATTGCACTTCGAGGAACAACTACTCCTGCAGCCTTCTTTTTTATATACCTTTCTCTTTCTTTTTTTAAATACTCCTCTCGTAAAACTGGGTCGCTTCTTAATTTTTCACGTCGCTTTTGTTCGGCCAATCTTTTTCTTTCCTTTCTCTCCTCTTCCGATAGTTTCGGTTTAGGCATCTTGGTTTTCTAAAAATAAACAACCCATTATTATGTTTATAATTAGACTCTAATATATGTGTGTGTGACTGTAAGTTTGTGCGTATGTGTGTGAGTCTTTGTGCGTGTGTGAGTGTGTGCACGATTGTGTGTGCGAATGTTTTAGTGTCTATTGTGTCCAAATGTATATATTTTCGTAAGGTTAACGTGGAGATATATTTTTGTAGTTGAATGTACACTACAGATTGTTTCTATCCTTAACCATACCGTGGCGATGAAAACATAAGTCACGGAAATGAAACAACTGGTCATGGCAATGAAACTAAATTGTTTTAAAAGGCATGGCAATGAAATTTCGTTTCATCACCGTGTCTTTTTTTCATTGCCATAGCAAATTTTGGCCACGGAAACCATGGCAATGAAAGCACGGCGATGAAAATCAAGGCAAAAACATCAAGTAGCCAAAAATCTATTAATTATTCAGAGTAATTAACACGTCACAAATAAACATAAGACAAATGGCATTCTATCGATTGCCTAATCAAGAGAACAAACTTATTCAAATAGAAGTTAGGTCTATCCACGGCGATGATAGAAAAAATGTCCAGTAATATAAAAATCGAATACTTACATTTATGGCGCGAAAACGCAGGCACGTAGGCACGTCCTTCCACGTCGAGCGCCGAGCGAAACTATCATGCAACGTTTAGCGCACAGGGGTGGGGGACGCAAGTCCTTAGATAAAACAATATTCTTAAATATATTTAGGACACGGCGATGAAAGGTAGTTCTAGGACAAATGTATTTTTACTGACCATTCTTTGTATTGTTTAAATATATGAATAAATGTATTCCGTAACAATACTTTAACTGTTCACGTATCAATTAAAACTTGGTTTTAATATAAATAACCAATACATTTTTATTAATAACGTATAATACACATCGAGGTAATGTGTGGACAAACACGGCAATGAAAGATTTCGAGGTGTAACTTTTTTTTTGGAGCTTCTATTAATCCTATTTAACTTCATATTTAGTGCTACACATAGATTACTATTTCACCTAACCAGAAAAAAATGTTAGAACATTATAACCATGTTTTATAGTACCGATTTCATTGATGCCACGTAATTTTTGTTCCTGGGAAATTCACCCATTAAATATGTCAATATAGTTTCTATATTTCCATCACAATTTCATAGCAGGTTCTATATTATAGTTCATTAGCTATTATAAAATTTCATTCCATTTTACTACCAAATAGCATTACTTTGTTGCACTAAAGTATGCCTACGAGATTTTAATAGCCGTCATAATAACTAACAATAATTCTTGTACAAAAAAATAGTTGATAATTCCATCTCAGTCCTGAAAAATATCAGGTAATATTTGAGCGTAAAACATACTGCTCGAAGACGTAAGATGTCGATAAAATATGTTGAACTAAATAAAGGTGGAATCTTTAAATCCAAAAGTACCTGAGAAAATATTTCAAATGCTCACTTAAACCATTACGAATCAGATAAGAAATCTCAAAAAAGAAAAAAAATCTTATATTTTTTTTCCAAAGAAATAGGCATTAGCTTAAATTTCGCCCCCTTATTTAATTTCCATCGCAAACAATAATATAGGTATGTCAATTGAAAATATTTCAATACCCCTAACACTTGAGATTCCAAGTCCCAAATAAAATTAGCGATGTCATCCCCTCACCACATACCGTAGAGAAATCAAACAAGAAATATTCGTAGCATAAAATTTATTTATATCTAACAAGCGGTAAATTTTTACGAAAATATATCTTCTGTATCACCTTCCTTTACAAGTTTATAAGTTAATTCTATTTACATTTTAAATAATTTGACGGTTGAAAGGCTATTTGGTCTAAGCGCCATTTTTTTGACATATATATTTTTAAACATATTTGAAATCAGCAAATCTTTCTCTATCCAAATATGTATAAAAATATATATGTCAAAAAATGGCGCTTAGACCAAATAGCCTTTCAACCGTCGATTTAATCCAAATTTTTTAATTTTTTAATTTAGAGACACTTGTAAGTTTAATAAAACATTGACTTGAATTCTTTATCATTGCTTTTACACAAAAATGTTATTCTCACTTATTTATTCAAACTAACAACTAAAAAGGTAACCTTTGTAACTTTTACTAGGTTACATAAAATCAGTTCCGAGGTTAAAACTTACAAGTGTACCATAGACTTAATGAATCACTCAACAAAGCACTTCAGTTCATACCTAACTATAATAATTTACGAAACTAAATTCAGTTTCCAGGAATCACGAATATCTTGACAGGTTTTGGACTTCGAAACTTCCATCATGGTCGCTGACCACGTCGATTTGTTCCTGGTCATTTTCACAGGACGTCGAACTGTTTTTGGACGAGCAAGAGGCTTTTGAGCAGCAGCAGTTCTTGTTCTTCACTTCATTAGTCATCGGACTCTCTTCCTTCTTCAGCTTAACGCGACGATTCTGGAACCAAATCTTGACTTGCTTCTCTGATAACTTCAGCCGAGACGCTATTTCGATTCTCCTCAATCTCGACAAGTACATGTTCATTGAGAACTCTCTTTCCAATTCGAGGAGTTGAGTTCCCGTGAACGCTGTTCGGATACGTTTGCTGGAGTCTTCCTTTAACGGCATCCGCTTTAAATCCTTGGAGTATCCTGGGAGAAGTTCCTCTGGATGAGCGAGTGGTGGACTCGGAGTTCCATTTCTACTTTCACTTGATAAGGACGGAGATCTTTGACCCTGGCTCTTGGAAGGCGATATGGCGACAGGTTTGTAAGGATGATGTAAGTACGGTGACACTGATTTCTTTCTTCTATTAACGAAATTAACTGGTTCCTCTTCTGTTTTTAAATAACCTTCAAATTGACGACTTTCGTTCTGCATAGGTTCGTATATTTCTGGCTGGCGCGGTAGCTGATGGATTAGTGGATAGCGAAAGTTTAGGTGTTCCAGAAACGGTCTGAACAGATCCGGCGTTCTTTGTTGTTGCTGCAATCCGAGGGTAAGCAGGTTGTTCAGACTTCCTGGGTATGGATACGGCAAAAACTTTGGTCTAGTATCAAGGTGGTGTGACATCAAATTCGTGTACGTCTGCAACGGATCGCTGGACATTTCGGATTTCTTGCAATCCTTGGTCTCACTTATCAGCGCGTCGACTAAGAACGATCGAGACATCTTGTGCTCTGTTTGGCGTTCGCCCTGTGACTGATTACGCAGGGCGAGATCTCCTAAAGTAACAATTACAAAAACTACCCCCACTTAGTGCACCCCATTGTAAATAAACACAATGGGCCTCACTCGAAGCGTTTTGGCAATTATTTGGCCCGTCCCACCCTTTTGTCGGCGACCCGTCAGCCCCAGCGATAGTGAAAGAAAAAAATTGTATTCTTATGAATGGAGCATTTTAGTAGCTATGAATAATTTTGTATGGCTCGCTAACATCCCTCATATCTGTCTCATTAAATTCAATTTGGTTACTGTTTTAGCGAGACTTTGAATTTTGCGATATATTTTTAGTTTTATAATGCGTACTGATTTTTACTTAATTCTATGCACCTTTAAGTTTTTATACATCAGTTAAATTAAGTATTTGTTTTAATAATCTCATGTAGACATAGTTGTATTATAGAACAAACAGCAAAAATATAAATACGAACGCAAAAGCAATCAATGAGTATGATTTGCTACGAGATTTCATTTCGACATAATTTCTGTTTCATTATGAGCCCTTGACAATTTGATTTACATGATTTATTATTTATAATATTTCTCAAAACTCTAATACAATTATAATACATGAAATCCAGTCATACATTTTTAACTAAAACTGTTCTAAAAGTAGCAATTACCAAGACCCATCAATCCGACTCAGCAGCATTAATTAGGTATGAATACCCTATAATATGCGCCGTATGCTACACACGTGATTTTGATACTTGTAATGTTCTCCTTTACAAGCATCGAAGGGTGGGTATACATTAGCCCCGCCCTATGCAACCCTTATTACGAAACTAGTTTATGAAATATTAAAAGGGCCGAATAATATTGTTATAGCAGTAATTGTGAATCAATTCATGTTATTATCATGTCGGAAATAATTTGAGAGTAGCTTTAAACATCTTTTGTGAGTTAAGTGCAGTTTGATGTGATTATTAATGTTTCTTTTATATTCAAAAGCCGGTTTTATTTATTTTATTCTTTATATAGCTTCATTGGGAACGCTGTTTGATATTTACTTTAAGATTAAATTAAGACTGCATAAAAGTTTAAATATAAAATTGTTGAGAACGAATAGTTTCAACTTTAAAGGAATGACGACTCGTTGTGGCGTTCAGTCGACAATCTTGTTAATGACCCTAAATATCTATGTCACGAACATAATTCAGAATGTTCTGTATTTCACAGTCTTCTACAAAGACAGGGTTCTTAAACTATATAGTCTTTAACCAATGTATAACAATCCAAAAACCAATGTAAAACATCTTCTAAGCGGCTCAACAGACTTTTATTGTAAGTATATTTGGCTTGCTACGGCCGAGTAGTGAGTCGAGATGGCCGATCTGAACCGTCGTGACCTTCGTCATGTGATTCAAATCTTGAATTTTAAAATAAAATAAATTTGTCTTTAAATTCGTGCATTGAAGGAAAAAAATCACGAGAAGCTTGCATATTCCGGAAGAAATTCTGACGCATGTATATCCGCCAATCCGCAGTGGAGCAGCGTGGTGGATTAAGCTCCTTATCCTTGTCCTTAATAGGAGAAGAGGCCAATGCCCTGCAGTGGGATATTAACAGGCTGTTATTTTAATTTACTTTACTATCTAGTGTGCCTAAGGATAAGTGTTCAAAGTGCATACCATGGTGATTCTGTAATTCCTAATTTTAGAACCAAAATAAAATTTCTATGAATAAGTTACCTAACATTACATTGAATTCATTTATGCATTTCTAATTGAAATTCAATGATAACTAATCAAGAAAATCCTACTCTTCCGTTTGTCCAATGGTTGAACTGGCTAGCTTACGATATTTCAGAAGGTGCTGCTTTAAATCCGCCGCCATTTTAATTTTATATTAATTTTAAAGTTGTGCTCCGAAAAATACATCTTCCCTTAATGTATTAAGATATGTGACAATACTTTCTTCCATGTAGCCAAAGGTTTTTCGATTTCCCTCGCCTGCCATAAAGGCGCTTATAGCAGCCATTTCTAGAGCGCCCGCGTAACAAAGCCAGGCACTATCGGCGTAGAATTCTCTTTTAGCGGTGTGGTAAGCGTCGAATGCTCGTTGCCATTGCCCGCACAGAAACCAGAGGTCGCCCAGACGTCTCAGCTGCAGCTCTGGACAATCGCTTGAATATCTGAAAAATACAAACAATGAATCAACTCATTGTAACAAAACAGATAAATGATTAAGAATATGAATTAAATAATTTAATAGCACTAATTTTTGTATGGTGTAGAATGACAAAATATATAAATATACATACATAACAGTATTGTTGATCGCTGTGTTGCCCGATTTTCCAGTAGTAAACCACCTTTTTGTTGCTGATAGTAAAGACCGACTTACGCCTTTCTTATTAGCCACCTATGACCAAATCATTATTAACATTTAACTTTTATACAATTATTTGACAATGTTATTTGATAATAATAAATAATTAAATTACCACTTCAGTCAGTTGGGCGATTTGTCTTTCTAAATGTGGAATTAATGCTTTTGAGGTATATTCCAGTAAGAAACCTTTTATTGTTTCAATGTCATTATCGTTTAATGCTGCGCCATGAATTTCTGTTGACCTATCTGAAGGTTTTCCAACTACATTAACACTTTCGGAACTTCCAGAAAATGAATAGGGCTGCAAAATCTTTAAACATTAATCAACATTGAAATTGTTAATTAAGTAAATGTTTGTAAACATTTTATTGATACTTCACCTGCAGACTATTTGCATTATCATATACATCATTCTCAGTTGTAAGCGGATGGATGCCTTCTGAATTTGTGCCTTGTGCTTTCTCTTCTACATAAAAAAGAAAATTAATTTAAAAAAAAAACACTTCTTTACAAAAATATATATTAATTATGATTTGATTGTAATAAAAGATAAATTATAATGAGATTTAAGTATAGAACATTAAAATGGCACC
>DWAZ01000051.1:0-10320 GCA_018232205.1 Junonia vestina livia
TAGTATAAAAGTGTGCTCAAGGAAATGCTCAAACAATAATCAGAATGGCGCTATGGCGTGTAGCACTCCATAACTCACGAAATTTCCTTTCGTGCTTCCCTCCAAACGTTTTTCATATCATACCTTAACCTCTATTAACTTTATTGCTAGACATCGTAAATGATTTATAAAATTCAAGTTATAATTCGCGAATCAGCTTATGAATTTATTTAGTCGTAGAAAAAAATGTTTTTATAAAAAGCCAATATGTACACATGCATAATGTAAATAAATTCTACTATTATTTTGTACTATAAAGTTCAAATAAACAAGTGTCACACAACAAAAACGAGTACAAATATTATTATAGTTGACACAAGCTGTCATTGCATTGCGTAAAAAGCGTTAAACAACAAATGGAACTCTCGTCTAATTGTTGCAAACTGTCGCTATAAAAACATGACAGTCGTTTTTGTACTTTTGAACTAAAAATACAAACTTGATATGTTTTGATAGTAATCGTTTTACACAATTAGCTACGTCTTTGGTCGCGATATTTTCGCCTAGTTCTCCCTTTATTTATATAAATAATGAGTGTATTAAATTTACAGCGTACATAAGTTATGAAAAATGTAATAATTTCATTTGTTTTCATCGTGCTTTAATAATATTTGAACATACCTAAATCTATTCAATTCCCTTTTAGTGTATAATTTTCACAAGCGGCTCTAAAATGGCTTAAAATGGAGAACAATAAAATTATATCATCGTCAAAATTGTACAAAGATATTCCATACAATTAAAATATTTTTTTCAAACAAATTTTACCATTTATCGTTATTGTAATAAAACATGCAACAAAAAATCGACTTTATTATTAAATTACTTTATTTCTATAAAAACCCATTTACTTTACGTACTCAAGTTATCTTTGACTTTATATTAGAGAGACCATGGAATAATATATGCAAACTTTTTGTGGTCTGGGTATCATTATTTTGACATTAGACCATAAATGTAACTATTTTATTAACTTATACAGGGTCTTTGGTGGGTCGATGTCAAACTTGAACCGGATGATAGAGTGATCTAAGAGGAACAAAATAAACACAACTTGCCTCATTACAAAGTGCCACGGTTTTTGAGTTATTCAGGTTTTTGTAAAATTTTGAAAAAGACCGATTGTTCATAAGAAAAATTAAATAAAAAAATAATTGAACGTTTCTGGGTTATAATTTTATTTTTATTTTATTCTAGGATAACTAATAATTTTGATAAAATAGTTATTTCAACCCTAAACCCCTTCAAAGTATTAAAAATAAATTTTCAAAGGTGATAAAGTGATTTTTACTTACACTAACATGAAATTCCAAACCTCAATAACAGCAATAAAAATGATTCCTCAGAAATTCCGACTACTGTAAAAACTTACCAGTTTAATCCTCTTTTTAATGGTGTATCAAACTTTGTTAGTTAATAATAGTTTTTTTGGAAAAAAGAACATAGTAGTCGTTATAGTCGCAAGAATTAGAATAATACGCTCGTAAATTTTCATAATTCTTTTCTTTTTAAAAAACATTTTTTTTAATGTTAATTATTAATTTCTATCACAATTGATGTTCAAAATGTTCACCACTATTTAGGATGAAGGATCATAGAACATCAATGTCTTCATACGTTCTCAGACATAAAAAATCAACAGATTTTAAATCCCCGGATCTAGCAAGCCAGAGAATCGGTTTAGTTCTGCCATTCCACCGACTGGGAAATTTTATGTAAATGATGTGATTTGGACCAATAATAAATAATTTTCCCATGCCAACACTCTGTCTGGATTTAAGTTATTGGTTCACATATTGTGCCGAATAGATTATTTGGAAATAGTTTTTTACATTTCTTATTAAAAAAAGAACTTTCCTGTCAGGTTATTCGGTGAAGCTGTCCTAAAACGTTCCTAAATTATCATATTTCAAAATAATGGATGCCAAACGCATTACACACGTTTAATAAAAAACTGTTTAAATGAAAAATTTCCCAGTCAGTGGATTGGCAGAAATAAACCGATTCTCAGGCTTACTAGATCCCCAGATTTAACACCTGTTGATTTTTTATGTCTGAGAACGTATGAAGCCATTGATGTTCTATGAAGAAATCGTTAACCGCAATGAAATAATTCCAAAAATAAATGATGCAGCGTATAAACAGGTAAAAGAGACCCGGTTGCATGTTATGACTAAAAAGATAGGTAAAAGAACACATATCTGGATCCGGTATGGTGATGGACATTATGAACATCAATTATGATTGAAATTAATAATTAACATTAAAAAAAGTGTGTTGTAAAAAGAAAAGAATTAAGAAAATTTACGAGCGTATTATTCTAATTCTTGCGACTATAACGACTACTATGTTCTTTTTTTCCAAAAAAACTATTATTAACTAACAAAGTTTGATACACCATTAAAAAGAGGATTAAACTGGTAAGTTTTTACAGTAGTCGGAATTTCTGAGGAATCATTTTTATTGCTGTTATTGAGGTTTGGAATTTCATGTTAGTGTAAGTAAAAATCACTTTATCACCTTTGAAAATTTATTTTTAATACTTTGAAGGGGTTTAGGGTTGAAATAACTATTTTATCAAAATTATTAGTTATCCTAGAATAAAATAAAAATAAAATTATAACCCAGAAACGTTCAATTATTTTTTTATTTAATTTTTCTTATGAACAATCGGTCTTTTTCAAAATTTTACAAAAACCTGAATAACTCAAAAACCGTGGCACTTTCTAATGAAGCAAGTTGCATTTATTTTGTTCCTCTTAGATCACTCTATCATCCGGTTCAAGTTTGACATCGACCCACCAAAGACCCTGTATATAAAAAGTATTGGTAGTAGTATAACGGTTGTGACATTGTATGTCGATGACTTCTTTGTTTTCTCGAATAACAAAACTGAAACTGATTATCTTAAGAGTTTTTTAAGTAAGCGTTTTGTATTAAAAGATTTAGGAATAGTAAAGGAATGTCTTGGCATGTCAGATGTGTTTGATAAACAAAATTGTACTGTTACTTTGAGTCTAGAGAAAAATATTGATATATTATTGTTCAAATTTAACGTGGCTGATTGTAAAACTGCAAAAACTCCAATTTAGGCAAATTTAAAATGTAAGAAAGAGAATAATTGTAATAATGATAATCCCTATCAGCAGCTTATTGGAGGTTTAATGTATTTAGTTGTGCTTACACGACCTGATATAGCTTATGCAGTGTCATTTTTAAGTCAATTCAATAATTGTAATACTGAACAGCAATGGGTTTATGCTAAAAGAGTATTAAGATATTTAAAAGGCACTAAAAAGTTAGGTTTGAAATATTGTAAAAATAAAAACATTAAAAATAATAATTAAAATAAAGTACATTTCATAAATCTGCGTTATGACTAGATCATTAAAAATAATTTATCAAAATGTTCGTGGACTACGAACAAAAACTGAACAACTAAGGCTTAATGTACTATCAAACGACTTTGATATAATTCTAATTACTGAAACATGGCTAACTGACGGATTTTACTCTGGAGAACTGTGTGATAATAGATATGAAATTTTTCGTTATGATAGGAATAGAACTACATCTAATAAAAGTATTGGGGGCGGAGTTATGATCTGTTGTAAACATAGTCTCCATCCGCAAGAAAGAACGGACTGGAGCTGCCCAGGAGTTGAAAATATCTGGATTACCATACCAGCTCACTCACACTACAACGATCGTGACCTCCACATTGGAGTTATTTATATCCCGCCTGATAACAGTCAAGCCAAGCGATTAGAAGATATATCTTATTTCTTTTCTACCACATTTACAAACAAATCTAATGATTATTTCATAATCTCAGGTGACTTCAATTTACCAAATATTGAATAGTCTGATACTAAATTCTAGAGCTATAGCTGTGGGTCATCGATAGCGCAGAGTACATCTGCAAATCTAATCTACGCAATTAGTTTATTACACTTAACACAATACAATTTTATCCCGAATTCAAATGATAACATCTTAGATTTAATTTTTAGTAATATATTATTAAATGTACAAAAATCTAAAGAATGCCTTGTTTCCGAAGACAAATATCACCCTACACTTGAAATAGATGCGTCAGATATTTTATTAAAAGATCTTAAAGTCCCACCTGTTGCTAAGTTAAAATTTAATAGAGCCGACTATGATATTATAAATATGAACCTAACGCAAATCGATTGGACCACTGTGCTACAAGGGAATACAATGGACTGTATAGTTGATAGATTTTATAGTATTATAAATGAAATTATTGAAAGAAATGTCCCACGTTTTACCACAAATAACAATAAATTATCACAATATCCAATATGGTACAGTAAGTCGTTAATACACATAATTGAGGATAAAATAAAAGCACATTCGCGTTGGAAAAGATTCAAAAACCCAAGAGACTATGATGAATTTTCATTATTACGGAGAAGACAAAAAAATATTCAAGAAAAATGCTATACTCGATTAAAACTTAATATGCAAATATTACTTCAAAAATTCCCTAAACTGCTATGGTGGTACCAAAAATCATTGCGTAGTAAGAACACTAAGTATCCTAGTAGTCTAACTTTAGGTGACCAATGTTTCAATACCATTGACGAAATTTGTTCTGGATTCAGCACATTTTTTGAAAGCGTTTTTATGAAACAAAATAATATTAATAATAATGTCAATTTAAATCTACCTGAAACAGATGAAAACATAAACAAAATAATCATTTGTGAAAAAGACGTATATAATATACTAAATAAATTAGATATAAGCAAGGGAGCAGGTAGTGATAATATTCCTGCAATATTTTATAATAAATGTGCAAAAAATCTTTCTAAGCCCCTCTCCATAATATTTAACAAGTCGTTAAATGGCTTTGCTACTTATCCAGCTAAATGGAAAGAGGCATTAATAATACCTTTACACAAAACCGGTCCCAGAAATAAAATAGAACATTACCGGCCAATATCAATAATTAATACAATCAGCAAAGTTTTTGAAAAAGTAATTCATAAAAATATTGCACCACTAATTTACAAGTCATTACCCCCACAGCAACATGGATTTGTTAATAACAGATCAACTATAAGTAATTTATCCACATTCACTAATTACATAATTATGTCTATGGATCAAAAACAACAGGTTGACGTGGTATACACAGATTTTGAAAAGGCTTTTGACCGAGTCGATCACATTATCCTATTGCAAAAATTACAAGCACTTGGTATTAGAGGAGACTTACATAGATGGTTTTATTCGTATATAACTAAAAGAATGCAAGCTGTCGTGTTAGGTGGTGCGAGAAGTAATTACATAGAAATCACATCTGGCGTACCTCAAGGTTCTATTTTAGGACCACTACTTTATAACGCCTACCTATATGACATATCATACTGCTTTAAATCCGCGAAATTTCTCATGTTTGCAGATGATAAAAAAATATTTTTATCTATTACAAATATTGATGATTGTAATAAACTACAAAATGATTTAGATAATTTAGTTAAATATTATGAACTTAATAAAATAACACTTAATACAAAAAAAAGCCAACAAATAACTTTTACACGTAAGACAAAAACTATAAACTACTCATACAATTTCAATAATATACCTTTACAAAAAGTCAATAAAGCTAAAGATCTAGGCGTTTATTTAGACTCTAAATTGTTAATGACAGATCAAATAGAACATGTTAAAAATGCAGCTTATAAACAGCTGGGCTACATTAAGCGTGTTTGTAAAGATTTCACCAATATAGATTGTATCAAAATGCTTTACTTCTCCTATGTACGTAGTTTAATCGAATATGCTTGCAGCATTTGGAGTCCGGGATACGCGACATACGTAAACAGCTTAGAGTCCATACAAAAGCAATTCTTAAAATTCCTAAGTTTTAAAGATCATAGACATTTTAACTCATACACAGATGCATGCAAATTCTACCACATAGAAAATCTAGAAGTTAGGCGTCAACAATACGATGTTATGCTCTTGTATGCGATTTGGAACGGACATATCGATTGCTGTGAACTCTTAAATCACTTGTTTCTTCGAGCACCACAACGACGGACAAGACATACAGATCTATTTGACACCCCTAAAGTTAATACAAACTATGCACAAAACTCAGTTTTAAATCGTTTGGTTAAAACATACAATAAATTCTATGCTGACATAGATTTATTTAATTTACCTAAAAGAGCGTTTAAAAAAGCAATAAAAAGCAAATGTTAGGATAACTTACTTAAAAATGGCTAATCACCAATAAGCACACACACACACACACACACACACACACAAATTCACGAACATACAATTTATGAACAGTACCTATACCTATCTCAAATTCTTTAACTAACTAAATTTAACTTCTATAAAATAATTAGTATTGTGTAAAGTATTTCACGTTGTAACTGCTTTTCGAATTCATGTTATAATAGTGTAATCCTATTTTGGTCATAATTTTTGCATTATATTGTTAAATTTTATAATATATTGTAACACTGTTGGATTACCAAATGAAACAATAAATAAATAAATAAATAAATAAATATTGAAGGTTATGTTGATGCAGACTGGTGTAATGATGTTAACGATAGGAAATCTTCTTATTCGGGATATTGTTATACTTTGTCAGGATCAGTTATTTCTTAGAGTTGTTCTAAACAGAAATGTAATACGCTTTCTAGTACAGAGGCTGAATATGTGGCAATATCTGAAGCCTGCAAAGAGGCAGTATATTTGAGAAACTTACAGCATGAAGTAACTAAAAGAATGTATAATATTACATTGTATAATGATAGTATGAGTGCGCAGAAACTATTATTGAACCCTGTGTTTCATAATAAAACTAAACATATAGATGTGAGATACCACTATTGCAGAGAAATAATAAATGAAAACATTGTTAGTGTCAAATACTTGTGTACATCAGATATGCCTGCAGATTTGCTTAATAAAAGCTTAAGTGCTGTAAAACATCATAAATATTTGAATTCTTTAGGAATTATTGAAGTTTAATTTTTTATTAAACTTTGTTTTTGGCCTATGTAATTTGTTTTAAATGTGCCTATAATTATTTTGAGTGGGAGTGTTGTAAATAACAAAATATAGATAGGCACACTAACGCCATCTTTTAGCATCTATGTGAACTAAAAGTGTTAAAGTAATGTTCGTTCATTCTTTTGTTATAATAAAATTCAGTCGTTGTCAAATCCCTTGCAAGCAAGTTGTTTTATTTTTCTCACAGGTTATGGGCCCAGATCCATAAGTATAAGTAAATGTGTTTATTGTTAGATTAATCGGCGAAGTGCGATTAACAATAGACTAATTGTTCTTATAACAGACTTGTGTATAAACAGTGAAAATCAGTGTCGGACAGTAACGTGGTGCGTGGCGTGCGTGGCGTGCGTGCGTTGTTATTAAGTATCATGGCGTCCAGTACAAACTATGTCGTAAGCGTGCCTAAGTTGAAAGGGCGTGAGAATTATAGTGAATGGTGTTTCGCTGTGGAGAATTTTCTGGTGTTAGAGGGAATACTTAGGTATATAAAACCTGAACCCGATCAACCGCCAGTGGCTACAGATGATGCGAAAACCAAGGCCAAGCTGATTTTAACGATTGACCCGGCTCTTTATGTTCACATCAGAAGCGTCAGAACATCGAAAGAATTGTGGGATAAATTGAAGATGTTGTTCGATGACTCGGGATTTACTAGAAAAATAAATCTTCTGAGAAATCTAATATCTATTCGATTAGAAAATTGCACTTCGATGACGTCGTATGTGACACAAATTGTTGAAGCTGGTCAAAAATTGCAAGGAACGGGGTTTGGGATAACCGACGAGTGGATTGGATCTATCATGTTGGCTGGTCTAACTGAAAAATATATGCCCATGATAATGTCCATCGAAAATTCCGGCGTAGTAATCACAACCGACGCCATTAAAGGGAAGTTGATGGACATGGATCCGGAAATGAGTGATGTTAATAATGCGTTTATATGTTTCCGCAAGAATCAACATTCAAATTCGAATCATGGAACGAATGGGAAGAATACACAGTCTATGGACAAGAAAGATGGCGGGAAGTCACAAACGTCATCTGTCAAAGGAAAACCAAATGTCAAATGTTTCAATTGTAAACAACAGGGGCACTATAAAAATCAATGCAATCTTAAAAAGAATAAATCACCTAACAATTCTGAAAGTAAATCATCAAAAACAAGTAATGCGTTCAGTGCCGTGTTTTTTAATAGAATATTTGACAAAAGTGACTGGTACGTCGACTCTGGCGCTAGCTCACATTTAACTAGCAATAGAGATTGGATGATCGACGTGAATTATTCTGGATTCGCGAAAGAGATTATGGTTGCAGACCAGAATAAGATCCCAGTGATATGTAGCGGTAACATAAATATAACAACAACTACAGAAGATAGTGAATATGACATAACTGTTGAAAATGTGTTATGCGTTCCCAAGTTATCTACTAACCTATTGTCAGTAAGCCAACTGATAAGGCAGGGCAACAAGGTAAATTTCACAAGCAAAGGATGCGAGATACTCAATAAGCAAGACATTCAAGTAGCTACTGCTTCACTTATAAATGGAGTTTACAAACTGAACACCTCATCATGCATGGTAGCAGCAGTGGCACAGTCTGCGGAAATTTGGCATCGGAGATTGGGACATGCTAACAGCTTTAACATGAATAAAATGCAGGATGCTGTAGAAGGAGTCACACTTACGGAAAAGGCCAACATCGACAAGTCAAACTGTGTAGTCTGCTGTGAAGGTAAGCAGAGTAGACTATCCTTTGCTAATGAAGGGAACAGACGTACTAAACTACTAGAGGTGGTACACAGTGACATATGTGGCCCGATGGAGAACATATCACTAGGTGGGTCTAGATATTTTCTTATTTTCGTGGACGACTACAGCCGCATGACATTTGTTTATTTTCTAAAAAATAAAACTGAGACTTTAAAGTATTTTCAAGAATATAAAGCTAGAGTTGAAAATTCAACATCAAATAGGATAAAAATTCTGAGAAGTGATAATGGCAGTGAATTCTGTAACAGAGATTTTGAAGCTTATTTAAAGAGAATGGGTATAATTCATCAAAAAACCAATCCCTATACCCCTGAACAAAACGGGCTCTCAGAGCGCATGAATAGAACACTAATTGAGAAAGCCAGGTGTCTTTTGTTTGATGCGGGACTTGATAAGAAGTTTTGGGCAGAAGCCATTAACACTGCTGTTTATTTACAGAATAGAATTGTGAAGAGTGGATTGAATTACCGTACACCATTTGAATTATGGACAGGAAGCAAGCCGAACTTTAGCCATATAAGAATTTTTGGCAGTCCTGTTATGAAACACATACCGAAGGAGAAAAGACATAAATGGGACAAGAAATCTGAACAATGCATACTGGTTGGCTACCCAGAGGATGTCAAAGGATATATGCTATATAACCCTTCAACACGAGCTATTATAACAAGTCGAGATGTCATCATTATAAATGAAAAGTCACCTCATCATGAAAGTATGATTGAAGCACAAGAGACAGATGACAAACCAGCAGAGAATAAGCCATATCCATCTTCAGTGGGAGAGCTGTCAGACCAGAGTAAGGAAGATTCTTTCATTTCTATTGATAGTACAAATGAAATGGATGAAACCTATGTTCCAGATGTAGAGGTGTCTGAGGAAGAGTTGGAATCTGATACCAAGAAAAGGGAACTACTACAACGCCAGAGGCAAAAACCAGATAGGTATGGATTTATGTGTACAGAAGGATGTAATACATATCTCAGCGATGAACTGACATATGAAGAAGCACTGCGAGGACCAGAAAAGGAGCAATGGGAGCTGGCAGTTCAAGGAGAGCTGAATAGTTTTAGAGATAACAATGCTTGGGATGTTGTTGATATACCTCCAAGTGGCAACATTGTGAAATGCAAATGGGTTCTCAAGAAAAAGTGTGATGGTGAAAATAATGTCCGTTATCGAGCCAGGCTTGTGGCTAAAGGTTGTTCCCAGAAATATGGTATAGACTACAGTGAAACTTTTTCTCCGGTAGTGCGATATACAACACTAAGGTTATTGTTTGCTTTATCAGTGCAGTTGAATCTTAATGTGACACATTTTGATGTGAAAACAGCCTTCCTCAATAGTGATATGTCTGAGACTATATACAGGGTGTCCCAGAAAGTGTGGATCAAATCGAACAGGGGTGAAGGGGAGGTCATTTGCCATCTTCTGACCC
>DWAZ01000052.1:0-10319 GCA_018232205.1 Junonia vestina livia
ATCTAAAAATTACGTTCGAAGCGTAATTTTTACTAAATAATACTAAAACGTAATACTAAAACGGTGCTAAGTCAATTTCAATAATACTTCTAAAGTTGTTTAGAAACTTCGACGGAAGCTCAAGACGTCAGGAAAGTTTACACAAAGTGACATTTGCAACTTTAAGAGTTTTAAAACTGTTACTAAAAGCGAACTTTGTTTATCACTAGCTTCCTAGCGCGATTTTACTCGCCTTAATTTTTTATTTATCCATAACAACTTTACAAAAAACGAATTGTCTCATTTTTGAGGAGTCTTTGAGAGTCTTAGCCAAGTAATGTATGTATCTACTCGAATGTTACTTACTATTATAATCTTAGTTTAATTAAAATCAATTGAGCTATATTAAATATCGCTTAACGATTTACTTAGAATTTATTACTTATATCGATCTATAGATTTACAGTGACATAATGAGACGACAATATAAATGAAATATTAAGCGTTTTAGCGTTTACCATATCGGTCGTGATATTTAAAATCCGTCACGGTTTCCAGTCGGTTCCCACCATCGGATCTTATAGTTTATAAATCAATTAAGCGGCACTATTAATGGATGTCATCGACATCAGGGCAATGACCCGTCAGCTGTTTATACCTAACGCTGTTAAATTATACAAATATGACAACTTAATGTGTATAGAATATTTAATGAGTACTTTTTTATGATCTATTTTAATGGTCTTCCTATTTGTATTTAGGTACTTGTAGTAGGATTATCATCGAAGTGTTAATTTTACAGTTGATTTATGCTGTGTGTTATAAAACTTTTAATAATACGATTAAACCTTAATCTACAATAATAATAATAATAATAAATAAACTATGTACTTTTCAGCGACCAAGATAGGATGTTATAATAATAAGTTTGGTCAACACGTATGATTTTGATACATCGATATGGCAACCCTAACTTAATATGTATAACATAAAGGATATGAGTCACAGGCGAGGATTTTAGAATAAAAAACAAAACTCCAAGGACAGGCGATAGGTAGGTATTCGCCGTCGAAAACACAAAATGCTAAACGAATAGTTTAGAATTTTTTATACCTATGTATAACGAGCATAAACTTTTTTAGTATAATTTTGTGTTTACTGCAACACAAAATAGTGACTTTTGATGTTTTTCTACACGTTACATTCAGGTTTACATTTAATAGGTACATCAGCTAATTTAGAGCTAGTACCCTTATTTGAAAAAAATCGACTTCCCAAAGTTAAAGCAAACAACAGACACTATCTCTATGATATATATGTAATATTATAATCACCATATACATCATAATTATACACACAGATACGCTCCGCACACCTTTCTTTGTCCCGGCCGTCAGCTAACAACAAAATCTAAAACGATAACCTGTCTAAGTCATAAACATTCTGAACTTGAAAACTTTGACCCACTATATTTGGTGATAAAAAAAAGAAATTTCCGTCACGTAACATAAAAGTACCGGCGCGGCGTACAAAAACTAAACATTTAATCTAATAGACCACCTTTCGCGCATGCGCGGTTAGTATAAAAATGTGACAAACGCACGGAGCATGTTAGATAAGTATGATTATTTTACATTTTAGGACATTTAGATGCAGACGATTGCTTCAAGTCTTTTACCTACATCTACGAATAAATTACGGGAAAAGCTATTTGGGATTTAAAAACTAAAATTGATTTTTATAATAATATTTTCGAAGCAGATATTGAAATTTTTAAAAATCTAGTCAAGACTAAATGGACATCCATTTAATCCTTGAAAAGCGAAAGATCAAATATCGTTTTCGTAGAAAACGAAGCTTTCTTTAAAACGAAAGCTTTTTTCTTTGTTTTATGTTAAGGGTCCTATGTAATATAGTTATATGTATATCATTATATTTTTAAGTACCCAAAAATAGTCCCACGACTGTACATCGTTTACAGAAACCCTACGTAATCTCTGATTTCCATTTAACTTGATCCTTTTTCACTCTTAAATTCAATTCCTAAAAGTCAAACTTATCTAAACGAACTTCGAAACCCTTGAAGAAATTCAATAAGGTGAAGATAATTAGAATCCTCGCAGTAGGGCAATTTAAGGACAAGTTCCGATTCCAAAGGAAGCCTTTACGCCGTAGAACACTTATAGGCTGCTCTCCTTTCAGAACTTCGTAAAAGCACTTAACCCTTTATGTGCGTGATAGTCGACCGTAATAAGAACGTTAACTTGGGCTAATTCTCGGAAAGTTATTCGAGCAAATAGCATTTAAATAACAAGGATAAAACGTGTCCGTATCCAATGTGGTTAACATGTTTACAAATCAAGAACCAGGGTCATAGAGTTGACTGAACATGTTAATTAAATCGTAAACAAAATCCTAAGCCCATTATTTTCTGTAGATTGGGAAAAAAATCTTGCAAAATTTTGTTAAGGAAAAACATCCGACCACAAGCCCGTCATTATAGTCCGTACGCCCTTCAACTATACTTGGCCTTTGACCTTCTATGAGTGCAACATGCACGATGGATTTACCGCTATGGTACTTTGGTTGAATAATGATAATGGGTCAATTCTTCCTTGGCTACCTTAGAGCTAACTAAGTTCATTAACCTTATTGGGAATTTATAATTGACCTCTTAATTACACGGAGCGATCGATTGAAGTAATGCCAATTAAGTGAGCGCATTTGGAGCGCCCTGATTTCAACGAACAACCAATAGCAGGCTAACAGCAGGATTTCGACCAATAGAGGATACAGACAAAACATTTAAGTTTTAGTTTAAGTATTGGAAACGCTGTTAAAAAGCATTTAACGCTGATAAAGATGCGGGTTAATTGTGATTACTGTTTGAAATTACCACGTTTATCATATACGTGTTCCGACAGCTGTAATTAAATAGATTTAAATACGAGTCGCCGCAGTTTCAACGGTGTTATGAATAATTGATAATCGGAGCTGCGATTAACGTGGAAAATAATATTTAAATAAAAAATAGAAATGCAGATGTAATTTTTATCTCACTGCTTATAACGTATTTCTGACAAAACCATAAAACCGATTAAATGACGGATGATATGAAGATTAAATTGGTGATTAACGATGGAGTGTAAACATTGAACCAGAACATCTACCCGGAAAACCCAAAACCGAAACGATACCACGCGCTCAAATACTCACTAAAGCTACAAAATAGAAAATTTGATAGCAGTCACGGATTTAGGCACGAATATTTAACGTCTGATGACAAATTGAAGACAGAGCTATTGAAAATTTACAAAAGTCATGGATTTAAGCACGAATATTCAATGTCTGATGACGACACAGCTATTCCTTTGGCATCTCGCAACGGAAGCCAGAGCCTAGTGACGCCACGCGACGATGCGCACCAGCGAACATAATGATCGCGATCAGAGCACGCGGTGTTCCGGGAAAGAGAAATACATACTTTACTTAATTACATGGTCTCGTACATTGAGGAAACACGTTGATCGTGTGTAATTATTTCACCGGATAAGACGTAAAAAATAGGCATCGAAGGCTGTATCTTATCTTTCAACTGCATTACACGTACATCGAAATTTACAAGCGAATAAATTCTTTTAATATCAATAAATAGTAGACACAGCTTATTTCAAGACCAAACTCGGTTTAATTTTCAACGGAATTGACAAGTATTTATTTCATTAAAAATATTTACCGGGCGTTAATGACCTATTAAATGGTATGTAATCAACGCAGCCTTACAAGGTGTCTCTAGACAGTTCTTCTTTTCAATATTCAACGAGTTTATTAAAAATCCATTAAGCAACATACATAAAATTAAAAACTATTTTACATTATAATTTGCAAATAAAATAGTTACATAGCCTAAACTTTCTCAAATTAAAAAATCCACAAACAACTTATCATAACATGTTTGAGAAAGTGGAATCTTAATCGTTGCTGACAATTAAGATCATTCAAGATGGAGCCTTAGACGTAGGTAAAAAAAACATATGTAATAAAAAAAAGTAATGGATGTAGAAAGCGAGTCCTCGCTTGATAGCTTTGTCGTGAATTCCATTGCTGCGATGCTTAATGAGCAATAAACGATCTCTAACGAGCTTGAAGACAACCACACGCCTCTTGGTCCTAGTTAATCATAAAATATAAATAACATCTCCACTCAGAATAGTTTTAAAGTTACATTCTAATTTTGAAGAGCTTTGGATAAAGCGTTTTGTGAGTATCTCATAAGCACCATTTATACAAAAGAGTATTAACTATATACTTATACTGAGTGCTGATATTTACCTATTAGTAGTTCAGACTTCTGTGTACCTTCAGACTGACAAACAGGAAAACATGTATTAATTATAACGCCTCTGGAATTAATTTTATTAATTGCACAAAAGCTAATAGACAATTTAAAATCTATAAATGCAAGTCTAAATGATAGTGCAAGTCAGATAACGAAATAGATCGGAAAATTTAGCGAGTCGCTTCAATCTATATGGTAATACGTAAGTATTATACAAGCGAGCCAAGTCTGTGCAAATGCATTATACACATCACTAACTCCAAACACGACGTTTCGCTTATAAACGGAGCATCGTCAGGGATTAAACTTCAAAGACTATCTTTGAATTCGACTATGATATTAAATAGATTAAATTGTCTAAAACGAATTTTGCTTTTCTAAGCTGCAACTGCAACCTCATTCAAATCAAAACCAAAAGACAGACTTTCAAAACTACTTGTGAGCAAAGACGTCTTGACAGTAAGTACCTAAACCCTGAATGGATATTGTATGCAACATGACAAAAAAGATAATATAGTCTCCACAATACGCTAGACACATTTAGATCCGACATCTGGTGGCTCACGTGAAATGCGCATAAATATTTCCGTTGCATCCAGCGCAATATTAACTTCGTCTAAAACTGGTCTCATTGTCTCAACGTTGCCACATTTCTCCGGCGCAAAAAAGGCGAATTTAATCCGGCAGTGCAAGGACAGGTTTTGAAAGAACGGGACAGATATGCCTTTAGGATTCGACTCTAAGAGTGTGAAGGCGAGACAAATCGATTTGTGCAACACCATAACATGAAATTAGATTGGAGAAAGAGATAATGCTATATAAGATCCTCGGGGAGAAAGGATAGTAACGAGATTTAGCTTCAGTATTGTTGCCTCGGAAGATGCCGTATAAAAACGAGGAGTTTGTATAGATTGTTTTTGGTAAAAAAGTTGAAAAACCTTTTAAAAGTACGGTCGGTGATCTTGTTATTTTTAGCCGTAAATGGAGGTAATTTGTTGTGAAGCTCTCGTGATAAGCATAATATTCCGTTATCTCGACCCATCGTTAGGTCGTCTCGTCGAGGCAATTAGACTCCAGCGGAATGACGCACTGAACTTTGAAATTTTATGAATGGAGTCACTTTATAAAAGTGGAATCTTAAACGACTTTTCTGCCTTAAATTAATAATAACTTCTGGTGAATTTCTGACACCAGCTTTTGTTAGTGGAGTTGGACATCGTTTTATCTTTAAAATTAAAGAAAATATACACCACATTTCGCGACCGATTTTAATTAAAATTCTGGTGCTAAAATCAATACTAGGTTCTCGAATGCCCTCACACTCAGGGTACATTTAGCAGCAGGGCTTCAAATCGATAAAGTTCAATTAAGACCCTTCAGCTCTAGACAGCGGTCACCCTAGTTAGGTATGATCAAGCACCCCATCTGATATTGATGATGGGGCATAGTTTAGGAGGGTATCGATTTTACAACTAAGTTATTCAAACTCAAAAAATTTTGATACATTCTTTGATATCTGAATATCTTAGTGACCATAGTAATTCTTATTAATAGTTTTTAAGTATCTAAGTGTACATAATAATTATTATTAATAGTTTTTCAATTTAAAACGCACTATTGTCATCCCCTTCACATATTTAAGGGTACAGTACATATTTAAGTAGACAGAATATTTGTCATGATCTGGTTCGTGATAGTGTTAATTCTTAATGTTATGTTAAAAACGTTATTTTTATTAAAGACGAACTTAGTTTCCTGCGTAGATCCAGCCTCTAAATATCTTGTCGAAAGAGTAACAAGTACTTGATACACGTATTGTTATGAGCATTGCGAAGGTAAATGAGATGGGTAATGTGGACAGAATGTGAGGCAAAAGGTCAGTGTTGGTATGCCAGCTGTTCTAGTATTGTTCGTACTTATTGATGAAGATGATCGACCTCGTGAAAGTTTGTTTTCTTCCTTACTTAAAATTTATTGTGTAACTCATCACTTTAGCCAAATATGAAAGACAGATGTACAATGCATAATTTGGCAGCAAAAGTCGGTCGAGTTATTTTCCGAAACGCTCATATTTATCGTAATTATTAATGTCTAATATCGCATGAAATATAATTATGTTGTCTATAAATTTCAATTTAAGTGAAATAAAATTAATTTCATAAAGACCTTTCCATTATTTTTTTTCTATCAATCAGTTAACCAAATATGATTAATTCTAGAAATTTTATTGAATAAAAAAATGTATTAACATTATTTTTAATTGTGCTAACATGCGTTTACCCTCGTTGGAGTCACGTGCGAGACTGGGCTAGTGGCGTATTACGACGGAAACATGTGATTTTTACGCGCTCTATTTATACTCTGTAACTGCGCGGGCGCAACTCGGTTTCTGATTGGTTGAACGTTCTAGTGATGTTTTGATGAGTACACCATCGATATTATATATGTATTCTTTAATTTTCATTAAACTATCATTTTCGGGAAAGGCAGCGACTGCGAGATCGCATGCGAAAGTGATCCCGCAGCCTTCCCGTCTCCGAACTAATTACGCCCTCGTAGGGGTTTTAGTGAGTAGAATCTGACATAACCTGGTTCCCAGACATCAGGTATCTATGATTTACCCTGTGTGAAGTACATATTTTTTAAATGGGCGGAGGCCTAATTTCCTCTCCTTTCCTTTCTATCTCTCTTCTCCTCCCTTTTCAATCTGATCATGCCTGTCGGGTTCCTGCAATTGTCCACGACCGGCAATAGTTACCTAACGTCAGCCAGGCCATTTGCACGTAGAAGATTCATAACAAATATTCAATTGAAAAATAATAAATGTCTAATGTCTATAATTATATACCAATAAGTGCAAGAAGTGCACGAGTATGATAATTTACCAGCAAAGTATTGTTGAGTATTTCTATAGTCATAGTTCATTAAAAAATAAAGTCATTATCACTGAAGTTACATAACAAGTATCATTACAATAACTATAAATGTACAAGTATTTACTTCCTTTACATTAATTACAGTCAATTATAACTCTAATTACAATACTCATTGATCTACTTTAATTTACATTACATAATGTACATATCGACAAACTTTCGATCGACTTGCGAAATCCCTAAATTTAAATATAGGCTCAGTTAACGTCAAAACTGGCTCGCGTTCAGACGTGCTGTTATTCGGGAATAACACGATTTTATTCGATTATTTGATGTTATAATGTACGACCACTTATTTGGCAAGGCTAGCTGTTATGAGCAATAAATATTTGATGTTACTAATAACATACACGTAACGGATAAACTAACCGAGCTCGGTTATTTTCATGCGAGAATTTGAGCTGTTTTTTACAGAGTATTTTTTTTTACTTTAATTTTAATTGGTATCAAATTAAGGTTACAGCCGCCCTTGCGTAACACCTGACCAAAAGATTTCACATGCCTCCGACCGCTACCATTATTGCAGAATTACAACAGAAATAAATCTTTCAGCTCCAATTGTTTTGTTAATGCAATAAACATTATAACAATCAAATAAACAGGATTTATTGATTAGTATGATTAAGGATTTTAATCCAGGGAATTAATGGAACATTTTATTACCAAATTTGCAGTCAAAATTTAATAAATAAATAACTACATTATTCGGGTATAGATATCACACATGGATGAGTTGGTTTTCCCATTTTGTTGATAATAAATTCTATTATTTTTGGGAAACAAAACCTTGCAAATAAAAAATATATCAGTATTATACGAACTCCTCTAGACGATACTTATTTAAGATTTTTATTTGTCAATTTTATTTCACTGAATTAAATGAACATTTTATCATTTTATCGATAGATAACTAAATTATTCAGAAATAAATATCGCACATGGATGAGTAAATAAATGGTTTTCCCATTTTGTTGATGATAAATTTTATTATTTTCGGGAAACAAACACATTGCAAACAAAAAAAAATTTCAGTCTCAAAAGAACTCTTCCAGACGATACCTACCAGGAACACATAAATAAAAGGATGTAGATGCGGGCTATGTACCAGGAGAACAGGACATTGCGGGGCGTCGTCCGGACCCGTGGCTATTTCGAGCTCAGGCGATATCAGCGCATATCGATCGTTAAATACGTCGAAACTGGGTGCCTGTCAGATGTATCGGTTCCTCATACAAACCGGTAGCCTGTCAGTTCACATGATAGGTAATAAAGTGAGAGTAAAATAGGTATTTCATTTAACATTTTTTACTATTCATAAATAACCGGTTCCTAACAATTAGTTGGCAGCTATTTCTATGACTAATATCATTGGTCACTCGCTGAAATCGAATTGGAACATTAGTGAAAGACCAGATTAAAAAGGTATTTCCGTTTGGTCCAATTTAGTAAAAAGTTTCAATCGTGTAAAAAAAAATTAAATATTTCTCTCACCAAATTGCATCCGACGAGAAGGGGTTTACAGAAATTCGCTCGGTTTAAACTACAAATAGCTTAGGAGTTTAAATTTTATGAAGCCGGGTATGTCCGGTTCGTTTGCACGGTTTCACTGGGAGGAACTCACGGGATGGGTTTAAGCCACGCTGAGGTTAATCGCGGCAACTTTTAACATTTTGGTCGGACTGAATACTAAATACGCGCGCGAATTATGAATTTTTCACTAGTATAAATGTACAGAATAACGACTTCTTCTAAAAGAAGAATTAAATAAATTTATGATCACATATAAATCTAACTGTCAAACGCTACCACTGTCAGTGTATAGCACTTTAAAAATTTAAATTGCTTTTTTTCTACTCAAACACCTCCTTGTGTACATTACAAGTAGGTAGATAGGTACACCCATCTATTTTTTGTACTAAAACTTTTACATCTTATAAAGGAAATAAAAGTATCTCTTCCATAATGCACCGTACCGTCAAATACCCATCACTAACAACAACATTAAAATTTCACACTCAAAGAATCATCAAAATAAGACGAGTCGAACGAACAATAGATTACGAAGAGACTTTCCCTTTACGAAACATCGTATGATTTTCCAAAGATTGAGTTAGTCTTAAATCACCTATTCAAAAACGCCTATTGTACTAAAGAACAACTATTAAGGTAGGATTTGAAGTACGCGACTGACAACGAGACAAGGGATTGCGACACGACAAAATATAAGATAATTGAGTGAGACTCATCGCTTACCTTCGTTTTGCGCTTCAAATGGTCTTCATACAATTATAGGAAGGTCCCGCATATTTCCTTAACTTTGTGTTGTGTTGCTATTGCTTGTCTTAGTCGTATACCTTTTATTCCACCTTAAGAGGCAACATATACCAAAGGGAAAAGGACTTTTTAATAAAGCCCTTTCAAACACTAACAACAAAAAATTTCAAATCGATTCTAAATCGATTTCAGAAAAAAAAAAGTTTAAAACGAAACGATTAATCAATTATGAAAATTAAATACAATAGAATTTCAAATACGACTCGCCTACAATGCGTGGTTTAAAAAAACTCGGTCAAGAGTAAATTTAATATAGCACGCATGCAACTCGTTATTACTGGCTACCGTCTAATTATCGAGTTATTTTAATCGATACATCGATAACGTAACGCGTGCCTTAATAAAATTTCTTATCGATTTCAATCAATTGACTCGATTATTAGCAAATGCATTATGAAGAATAATGTGACTTTGAATGCCGTTCATATGGCGAAATAGGTTCTCGATTCAATTATTAATTGAACGTTACCTACGTTTACTAACATTGATACTATTTTTAATAATTCATTAATAAGACAAAAGCAGGTATGGATATTATCCACAGATATTGATAGGACTTTTTTACCCGACTACGGCAAAGCAAAAGGAGGGTTATGTTTTTGGCAGGCTATGTATGTATGTATGTATGTATGTATGTATCTTTGTATGTATGTTTGTATGTATGTATGTATGTATGTATGTATGTATGTATGTATGTATGTATGTTCATCTGTTCCCTCGTAACTTCTAAA
>DWAZ01000053.1:0-10301 GCA_018232205.1 Junonia vestina livia
TTTATGGATGGAACTTTCCAAAGTTGTCCTCTACCATTTCAGCAGCTTTATAGCATTCATGGGGATCTGAGTGACACAACAACAGAGACAAATGTTAGACCACTCATATATGCACTCATGTCAAAAAAAAATCAGAAGGCATATTCGGTTTTGTTTGATATGATAAAGTCTCAAATACCAAATTGGTCTCCGAAAAAGGTTCATTTAGATTTTGAAACTGCCTCAGCCAATGCATTAATAGAACTTTTTCCTAACATCGAAATAAAAAAGTGCTATGCACATTTTTCGAAAAATGTTTGGAAAAAGGCGAAAGAATTAAAAATGAAATTAAAAGTAGAAAAACGTACTGTAGGGCTTTGTTCAGCTTTGCCTTTGTTACCAGAACATTTAATAGACGAGGGTGTAGAGTATATTAAAACCGAAATGGTTAATACACCAAAAAATTCAAAATTTTTAAATTACTTTATAAAAACCTGGCTTAAAAATAATGTTTTGAAATCGCAGTGGTGCGTTTTTGGCGAAAAACACCGAACAAATAATTTTGTAGAGAGCTGGCATGCACAGCTAAATAAAGATACAAAGAAAAGAGCTCCATTGTCTCTCCTCCGTCTATTAAATGTTCTCGTCGAAAGGGAAACGTCAGACAAATACATGGCATCAGAAAGACGCCAAGAATATATATATCGTGACGATTTTATCATGAATTGCCAATCCCAATTAATTCATGGTAATATAAATTTAGGCCATTTTCTAGAAAAATTGAGATAAATATACTATACGGAATTTCATGAAAATCTGTTTATTCCAAATTGGGATTTTCATTCTGTTTTTTAATAAACTCAAAAACAGCTGGACCAATTTTTATAATTTCAATATGAAGACAATTCATTATACTAAATGAACTTTTTGGTGGTCTATTTCAGTATTTGAGACTTGATCAAATCAAAAAATAATACCGAATAAAACTTTTGTTTTTCACGAGTGGCTGCATATACGAGCGGTCTCTCGCTTGTTTATGTCGTAAAGACGCTTTTATCACCGTTAATTCTACAGAGCTGCTGAAAAGATGTTGGGCTAATATTAAAAGCTGCATCAATAAAATACACGTCTATGACCATTCAATAGCCCCCCCGCTTCTTTCGAGTAGAAAACTATAGAACACCTTCTTTTTCCTAGCATTTTTTCCGGACCAAACCAGGGTCTGCTTTATTCTATTCTAGGTATTAGGTTACTGATTATTTATGTAGAACGATTGCCGTCTGACCTCTGTAACCCAGAGGGCAAGCCAGTAACCATTGAGACTAGGATATTTAACTACCTACTTTGATTAACTATCGTTATCAGGTGATTGTGATAACAATCGAGACCGACAGCTTTACGTGCTTTCCGAGGCACGGTGTTTGTACAAATACAAACATCCGCCCTGAGCGGGAATCGAATCCGCAACCGCCGGTGGTAATAGTACATTCAGCACCACTACACAAGAGTAGTCGTCGTAAACCTATAGAAACCTCGAAAAAAACGTTATTTATATTATTGCCTCTGTTTTCAAAAAGATTGTAAAGAAACATTTGTGTGTTAAGGGTTATTATAATACTAAAGACTCTATAGATGATAACACCCCTTGGGAATAATGCGATCGCTTCCGGGCTGTTTCAATAAATTTAATAATCCTTATAATCTTAAAAATAACTTTTTTGAAAAAATAACGCCAAAAAAAGCCCGGCTGAGCTTCTTTCGCAGTTTTTTCTCTGGTCTGAGGCGTAACTCTTCCGAAACCGTAGTAGATAATATCTTTTTGAAACTTTCAAAAAGATATTTTTTTTCCTATTTTTTTATAAAAGTATTTAATTTACATTTTGAGTATAAATGGTGTAAATAATGTAAATAGTGTAAATAATGTATAAAAATTGTTTTAAAAAATTACTATTATAAGATGATATATACATATATTACATAAACAATAAATTATATAAAAATGTGTGTGTGTTTAAATTTGTAGATACAAAATAATAATAGTTATCATTAATATACAATATGCTAATAATGACATCGACGTTCGGTATTTCGACGATGTATTTAAATTCGAGGAATACATTTGTAAACTTATAATCTGGGGCCGCCCTGCAGGTTCCTCCGTTTTAAGAACAGTTGGCACCTTGTACCTTGTGTCAGTACTTTCAGAGTATGAGAGTTTTGACAATCATCACTTAATAGCGCGATTTAAAAGAAACAGCTCTATCTATTATTTTGAATGTATTTTGTGTTGATTGTAACATTAAGCGTGTAACATTAAATATTTTTGGTAGATATTTTTACATTACATCGTCATTCACGTTCATGTTACTTCAATTTTACGTAAAAATGACTTATTTTTTACGCCAGTATATGACCTATAATTTATGTAATTGTCTGACTTATTTTTTACATCAATACTATCAATACTACAATAATATATTGATGACTTTGATATGACGTCATACATATATGATAGGTATAGGACATTATTTACTTTTATTAATGTAATGTATCCATTGGGGATGGTGTACGTGTTGATTGCAAAATTGCACCTTTTTTTTGTTGACGTGTGCGAGAAGGAAATCCTGCTTCAATGAATGTTTAAGGATCGAAAATGGTGCTGGTTCAGGAGTCAAAAGTTTTGCATCAGGAAGTGATAGGAACCATCATCGGAAGCTTTAGCAGGCTTATTTGTTCGCTTGTAATAGCTCGTGAATAGAATAAAAGTTATTAATGCCTCCATCTCTTTATTTTTTGTTAATTAAGAATTAATCAAATTCACCGAATTAAGTCTCTATACTCATTTTTTAAATTTATTTACTTAATTTAAGCCTAATTTTGTTTTTTTTCTTACACATAACTAAGCAATAATCTTCAATAAAGAGAAAACAACACACACAACATTCAAATCATAAAATTAATCTCAAAATTCTGACTTTTTATTCTTGTTCCTCTAAATTTGCCGGCGTGTGTAGATAATAGTAAAATAAAAATAGTTTCAATAAAATAAAGTAGTAAAATAGTTCTATTTTTAAACATAATGATTTGATAATCTATGCTTAACAAAACCGATTACAAATTATTACAATTTAGTTCAATAGTCAATAAATATGCACAGTTAACATTTAATTTTCATTAAATAATAACTGAAAAGACGACTTGAATACAAGAATTACTTGTTTAAACTTTTATTAATATTAATTTAAACTTTTTAGTGTGATAGTACTTTCGTGCTACTAGTTGGGCTACGAGGAATAGTTAAAAAAAATCATTCCTCGTGGCCCAACTGGTTGGGCTACGAGGAATAGTTAAAAAAATCTTTCCTCGTGGCCCAACCAGTTGGACAAACCAGTTGGGCCACGAGGAAACACCCAAGAATCTTTGTTACTAACTAATATGAAATGTCAGTTCAAAATCAAACATAGGATAAACAGAACAACCTAATATTAAAAATATGACTGTTTTGCACTACAACAAAACAGGTATTATGTGTTGAATAAAACACACAGCGTTATGATGAAGAAAGCTGTTGTGTGAATCTGCCTTATCTTATATATCTATGATAAAACTTACCAAATTATCTGTGGATCTATACCTGTCTCTTTCTCTCACCAGCGGGATTCATCTTCTGTCTCAGGAATGTGATTGACAGCTCATAGCGTTTGTGAATTTTGCCGCTAAAACATCGCAAAATTTTTCAGAGTTTAAGTAATTGTAAAAAAGTGTTTAAATACATTTAAAATTTGTGTAAAATTATCACACAGCGTCAAATACGTATACATATTGGTTACACATAGTTTAAATAGTGTTTTTATAAATGGATCCGGAAGAAATCAATCCGGTAAGTTTCGGAGGTGAACCAAGTTCGGTTGCTGATGCTTCGGATGAAGATCGGCATTCGAACAATATAAGTAATGATACTTCAACTTCTTCTTCATCCTCGGAGGATGAAGAAGGGACAGCTTCACCTCCGCCCAACAAAAGACGAAAGAAAAGTAAGTATAAACGTGTTCAGACATGTTTGGACCCGCGAATAGATACACACTTATTCAACAAGTAGGGTAGATGTGTCAATACTTATCACATTTACCACATTTAGCTAATAATTACCACATTTAGCTAATAACGATCAAATTAATTAATTGTGAACAAAATATACATAACGAGCCATCAACATCTCAATTCTTGACAAATCCACTAACTTCAAGTAAACTATCTTTGGTTAATTTAGTTGGTTAAAACAATAATTCCTCCAGCAGACAAAGATCTTTTACAAGAGTTATGTATTCTTCAAAAATTTGACACACCTGCTTGGAAAGGCATACGATATAAAAAATCTTTACAATCTTGTACTGCTACTCCCGGTTTTATGGGTTTAAACCTTAATAAAGAATTATGTCATTTTGATAAAAATAAAGACTATCTTGCATCTACCGAACAGTTATTAGCAGGACTGTCAAATAATATTTTACAGCAGAGACAGCTATTAAAGTTAGGGTTACAAGATTTAATAGATTGGACAGCTATGAATCCTAATAATATTAATTCTAACTCATTATTTGATAAAATTTCTAATATCTTTGGCCCGGGTTCACCATCTTACAAAAATTCTGAAACAGCAATGCAAATAATCTGTGGAAAAAGGGCAGAATGCATTGAGGTGAGAAGGGACCGCATTTTAAAAGAAATAGCTAATCCTAATTTACGTAGTACCCTAAGGAATGTGCCTCCAAGTCAGGAGTATCTTTTAGCCGGGAAGCTTTGCATCCTGTTATAGCTTCCTTAGGTGGCTCTCAGGTGTGGCTGAATACACCTACATATCTAAGTGATAATAAGAGATTAAGTTCATCACAATACCACAACAAAGGCTCCTTCAGAACAAATATTAAAAATAATAGGCCTCAAAAGAAACAAAATTATAAATTTAAAAATAATCAGCCCTTTCGTAAAAACCATAAAAGACATATCAACACACCAGTAGCAATACTAAACAAAGTTGACTATCAATCCAAAAACTTCAAAGGAGGTTGTCTGAAGGAGTATGCTCATATGTGGCAGCGGCTCGGAGCCAGCAACTATATAATAAAATTAATAACTGGGGGTCGAATTCTATTTTCAAAGAAACCTCCATTACAGTACCCAGACAGCCTTATTTTAAATTAATTTGCGAAGGACATGACGGACATGATTCTTCAATTAAAACAGCAGAAAATATTAGAGACACCTCCACAATTGAGCCCAGATTTTCTCTGTTGAATGTTTCTTGTAAAGAAATCGGACGGGAGACTGAGACCTGTCTTCGATCTCAGAGGTCTAAATGCTTTTGTGACAGTGAAACATTTTCAACTAATTTCACAAATAGATGTAGCAGATTTTTTTTTACAGCTAAGCGACTGTCTGGTGAAAATAGACATTCATTAGGCCTATTTTCACTTACCAATTGCAGAGGTACACCGCAGGTTTCTCAGGTTAGTATAACAGAATGAAGTTCTGCAACTGACATCCCTACCATTCGGCCTGTCGTCAGCCCCAAAGATGTTTGCATCAGTGTCAAACTGGGTAGCAGCAGGGTTTCCCTTCGAACTCGAGGGTTCCGCTTATTAGTTTATCTAGACGACTATATTCTGGTCAATCAAGACCGAACAGGACTTTTATCCCAGGTTGCGGAAACCTTAAGAACATTAGAGACTTTGGGGTGGCATTTAAATTACCCAAAGTCTGTGCTAGAACCCTCTCAGGAGGTAGAGTATCTAGGCTTGGTATGGAACACCGAACAAAACAAAGTGAAACTTCCTTCCAAGAAAGTACTGAAAATAAAATGTTTCATTTCCAGGCTTTTGAACAAAAGGACCTGTTCTCTGAAAGATGCTCAGAGTTTATTAGGTTTGCTCAATTTTGCAAATTATGCAGTTCCCAAAGGCCGTTTGCATTGTCGGAAAATGCAACTGTTCTTGAAAGAATTCAAGCAAAACAGATTAAGGGAAACAAAAAGACTCCCATTACCTGTTCAGCAGGATCTGAAATGGTGGCTAGAGAATGTGAACCGGTCAATGCCAATAATAAAAAAGAGTGTCACTCACTACCTGACCTCAGATGCAGCGGATGCAGGCTGGGGGGCAGAACTAAACAGCATGTACATTTCAGGAAAATGGGCTCCTCATCAAAAGCTTTGGCACTCCAACGTAAAGGAGTTGTATGCTGTATTCGCAACCATAAACAGTCAGCGGATGACTCTAAAAGGTGCACATATTCTGATACAGTCAGACAACAGAACTCTGGTTGCATACCTTAGAAACGAGGAGGGAACCAGATCTTTGGCACTTCTCAAATTGACAACCAGACTTTTAAAACTCACAGAGAGGTTACAAATCACCCTTTCAGCCACCTACCTCCCGGGGAGGCTAAACGGAATTGCGGACCGCCTATCAAGGGGCCGCAGGGTACCAGAGTGGTATCTAATGCCCCAGGCTACGGAGGCCATATTCAACATTTGGGGCGTCCCAGACGTAGACTTATTCGCGTCAAAAGAGTCGGCAGTGGTAGCAAACTACGCAACATTAGATTCCAGAGATGGTTCTGCAATTTTTTGCGACGCCTTCAGTCGTCAGTGGAACTACCAACTCGGCTGGATATTCCCCCCACCCAGCTTAATACCGAGAGTACTGGCTAATTTGAACAACGCGAAGGGCGTATATGTCCTAATAGCACCGAAGTGGACCAAATGTTTTTGGCTTCCCGACCTACAGTCGAGAGCAATAGCAGAACCAATTCCTATAAAGAACCTGCGGAAGGTCTTGATAGATCTGACTACGGGCAACTGCCCTCCACAAGTGGAGGAGCTATCTCTTCTGGCTTGGAAAATTGGGGGTGGTCTGACAAGATCGCACACTGGACAACAGAAAAACAGCAATTACTAAAAAGTAGTTGGCGGACATCTACTTTAGTAACATATAATGCACCAATTAAGAGATGGTTACTATGGTGTAATAAAAATAATGTCAACCCAAAAATGCCTGAGGGCCATGAAGTTGCAAGGTTTTTGGCAAACTTATATTTGACAGATAAGCTAGCACAAAGAACCATAATGTTACATAAGTTGCAGTTTCCACATACTGTGCAACATCAGGAGTAGATATCTCAAATAATTTTTTTTGTAAATCAAGTATTAAAGGCCTTTTCTCTTGCGAAACCTATAGAAAAAAGATTATCAAAATTCTATATGATTGGTTAATATATTCCGCTAATACAGGTTCATTATTTGATACATCTAGAAGGACAGCTTTAGTACTTTTACTAGCTTCTGGCCGTCGAATTCACGACCTCACTCTCCTAGATATTAGTCCTGAAAATTTTATTTTTAAAAATCTTGAAATTACTCTATGGCCCAAATTCGGATCAAAAACTGACAGTCAAACACATAGACAATCAGGTTGGTTGCTGCGGAAGCACCCAGATCCTCATGTTTGCCCAATTAGGCACATTAATAGCCTTATTACTATTTCTCAAAATAGAAGAAATATGGACAGTAGCATCACAAGTCTATTTGTTTCCCTGTCTGGAAAATTAAGACCAGCCTCAAGAACAATGATTGCAGGCTGGATACGTAATATTTTTAAGGAAGTTGACATTGATGTATATCAGGTAGTATCAGGTACTATCGGGTAGTATCAGGTCAGCGGTTGCCTCAAGAAGCTGGTTAGAGAATAGACCTGTGCAGGAGATACTTAATTGAAGAAACTGGAAGAGTATTGAAACTTTCAGAAAATTTTACTGTCGGCCAGTAAACAATAAAGATAAAGTTTATACTAGTGTTGATTTACTACGTACAAACTTTACTAACCTTTAAAACTTTTTAACAATTATTCTTTTTCATAACATTACCCTTATCTCTAAATTAGTCAAAAATTATTATGAGACTGATTTATTGTACCTTTATTATTGTTACATTATAAATATAAATACTGGCTTTTATTGTTGATTTGAAAGTGAAAAGTTAGCTAGAAATTGTTGATTATTTTTGTTTCTTACTTTTATATTGCTGATTAAAATAATTTATTAATTAACACAAAATGTTAATTTACTATTGTTTTAAAGAAGTTATGAATCAATACAGTTTATGAATAACACTAACTAGGTTTGTTAGAGGAACAGAAATAATAAATGTAAGACTGTTCATAATGTTTTAATTTTTAAAAACCCATTAAACAAATTTTCACAAAGAAAAGTTTTATAATTTATTCTAATTTCATGTTAAATTCATCATAGCGTTTGTGTTTACCACCAGCAGATACAAACACATCTTCATCATAACGCTGTGTGTTTTAGGAAATCACATAATATGACTGTTTTGCACTACAACAAAACAGGTATTATGTGTTGAATAAAACACACAGCGTTAAAGCAATATTCTTGCTGGTGAGATGAAGACTCTATGAGCTGTCAATCACATTCCTGAGACAGAAGATGAATCCCGCTGGTGAGAGAAAGAGACAGGTATAGAACCACAGATAATTTGGTAAGTTTTATCATAGATTTATAAGATAAGGCAGATTCACACAACAGCTTTCTTCATCATAACGCTGTGTGTTTTAGGAAATCACATAATACGGCTTATTATATAAAAATATATGAATAATCATTATAAGAGGCCTAATAAATAATTTATCTAGAACAAAAATATCTATCATTATTAATCGTATTAATCACCTATTTCTATTTAAATATCATAAATGCGTAAGTAACTCCATCTGGGCAACCGTAACAGATGTTTTCACGTCTTAAATCCTTGCACCAGAATTTGTTTAGGTACACCAATTTTGCCAGGCTAGCCAACTTCTATACGGACGGAGTAAGCGGAGCTCTATACAGCCAAAAAGCCCTGATTGGCATCCATTGCGTTTATTTCTTTCTGACGTAACATAGCCCATGATGCCCCAAGAAAAAATACCAGTCTAATGGTACCTTACACTTCAAAATCGGACATGTTCCTTTTCTTTAATAATTCCTCAAAAAAGTCAGTTAGACAAAAAATGTCCCTTAGGAAGTTCTCGCGTTAGCAATTGTCGTCATTTCCTGGCCTGACCACTGCCAAAGGATAACAATAACATACGTAATATGTGACCTGCTGATTTTCACTATCGCTATCACTTGCGCGCGCGCAATCGATAAGTGGAATTTGAACGCGCGAACGCTAATTCGGGCCGCGGCAGCCGTCGCGTGCGGACGTTTCGCATCGTCCTCTAAATGTTTTCGATAGACCTACGTATATTAATCGAGGTTTCGGCCGTGATAATTTATTATAATTTATTCCTATATAAAATTTTCGATTACATATTAGTAAATCTACTCGATGTTGGACAGTTGTTGAGCTTGGACGTCGACGATGACTAGTGAAATGGATTGATTTGTTTTAGTTTCTATTAAAATTATTTATTCAATCTGTGATATTAGTGCTGTTAATATTTATATATTATTTTTGTGTGCAACAATTTGTCCAAAATGGAGCAAAGAAGTGATGTAATCACCATTCATCGAGTAAGTAATTTTTAAATACGATTGTAAAATAATTCAATGTCGAATTTTAGACCAAACCTCTACTATCAATACCGTAATGATATTAGTACATAACGTAAGTTCTAATTACGACAATTTAAATTAAACAGGCATTTTGTCCCGGTTTTGCTTGAGTGCGATCTTTCAAGTTCATCCATTTACAACCTGAAGTACGGAAAACGCAGTAAAATGATTAAAAAAAAACTTGATATTTCTGAGTCGATCGTAAAATATAAAGATATGCTATCGCGTTTAATAGGCGCAATTTGTCAATTTGACGTATCTATCATTTTGTATAATTCAGTGAAACATCACGGTATGACTTACATAGAAAACAAGTTCAAGTAATGACATTATCAAAGTCTCGGGACACGAGACAACATGGGTTGTCCCTTCCCGAATTCTCGGTACATTTCAGGACTGTTGAGACTGATTGAATTACCAAAACACTTTAGTACATAAGGTATTTACTAAACCTAAATATTAAAACTAATTCCATGTTTGGATCATTAAAATGTTTCCATACAAATAATCCATATTTAATTGTTAGGAAATTAATTTGCTTGCCTTTTAAATAAGAAGTTTTTGTCCAAAATTTTAGGTTTCCAGACCCGATTATCAACGTAAAACAAACGATACTATAAGCATTAAAATATTTTTAGGGATCAACAGCAAAAACATAATAAACAAATCGTTACACTTTTTATCGAGTCTCAAGTAACCTACATACC
>DWAZ01000054.1:0-10263 GCA_018232205.1 Junonia vestina livia
ACGGAGATAGTTTTTTTAGACGCTATTAACTATTTCCAATTATTCTTTTAGATAGTAATTTATACATTATACATATTCTTTTAGATAGTAACACAACTATGAGCTTTACCTATAACTAATATGTAATATAAATACCTAGTAAGAATTTGAAAAAAATAAGAAAAAAATCTATTTTGGTACCGTCTTTATAAAATAAAGATATAAGTAACTTCGATTGTTCCCTTAAAACGGAATGGCAAATGATGGAACATTACTTTAAGTTACTATATAAAGATAAAACCCAATTTAATCAACTATCAATTGTGGTATTGATCCTTGATAAGTTTACAAATGTACATAAAACCCGATGGCATTATTATTTGGATCTAATAAGCTGATATGGATGGTAGAACCATGAGATGGTTAGTGGGAATCCTTTTGAATTCTTTATGGCTTCTAGAAACCCCTCGAATTTGGTGATAAGGAAGTATCTTCAGTACAGTATACATTTTTTTTAACTTCGACATAATTCACCACCTAGACACCAATATTATAAATCATAGGAAAAACTGCTATGGAATTCAGAATAGCCTCAAATAAATCGATTCCGTGTTGTATTAAAATATAAATTATATATTTGTTCAATAAATCAACTGCGACATCGATTCGATTTATCGCAAAAAATAAGTTACCGTATAAAACAAGTGATAAAAAAATATAAACCCATTTAAAAATTTAAAACAAAAAATATATAAAACATCCAACGGACCCAGCCAAAAGGCGTTATGTGTTTTCGAATCCCAAGTACTGTAACGTAAAAGTGCACTGTGGGTTAAAAATAAATATTAGCTAAATTGTATAGTGTATTGTATATAACGTAGTTCGGAAATATAGTCTACTTAACAAAAAATAAATCGTGTTAATTTATGATAAATGTCCTAAAAATATGTCATTAGATTCGGAATGACGTTTAAAAAAATTAATCGTAGGATTTAACCTACTTGCTGCATGATAAAAATGCAAGTGTTATTAACAAAAATAAATAAATAATAAAGTAGTACAATTTCATTTATCAGAATTAATTCAAGAATTACGTAATAAAATTTAAGAAATTTTAAAGAGACCGTTCAAGAGGCATTTTCAAATAAAAAAATCCTATTTCCCGAAGCTCTACCTCCGACGAAAAAGAGGGGTGTTATAAGTTTGACGTGTCTATCTGCCACAAACAGACAGACTGTCTGTCTGTGGTATCATAGCTCCCGAATGGATGAACCGATTTCATTTTTTTTTTTTTTTTGTAATAAAGATGACTTACGGGCGACTTCTTAGACATTTTTTATGAAAATCAGTTGAGCCGTTCAAAAGTTGTGGGGATAAAAGTGAGAAAGTGTAATCGAATGTCTGCAAATATGCTCAAGTGGAGCCTCAAGTGATAGCTCGTCACATGCACTTAACAAAATCTACATTACAGTAAGAGTCTATCCATGAAAATTCACACTTGTCACCCGGTTAAAAATCGTAGACGTGTATAGAAACGCACCGACATCCGATTAAAAGCCGGATCCGACACACGACAAATGGGCTTGGGTTCTTATTCGATTACGTCGATGTTATTCAAATCCTCATGTTGTATTGAAATTGTAGGGGTTTTATAAAATTTGCAAAGTTAAACTTGTTATTGTCATTAAAGTCCATACAAATCATGTAAAATGACAAATGCAATAACCTATTTTCTCTAACATAAATAATACATTACTTTACTTACAGGTGGTGGCTGAAGGAGAAACATTGTCAGCGGTGTCGAGCGAATCTCGTGTTGCGACACTCAACCCTCGCGACGAGCCGCGTCCTATTCGCTATCCTGATGCGCAACTGTACACCGTTTCGTGCCGAAGGGTAATTGTTTTCTTTATATTCTAATTATATAAATACAAAAGATTTTTTTTCTTTGTCAAATTAAAATTTTTATTATTTTTTATTAGAATAGGCTCAACAAAGTTAAGCGCTTTTAAATTGCCGAGTTACGAATGAGTATTTCAGATATATAATCTATATTATTATAGTATCATTGATGCAGAACGTTTTTTTTTACCACTTAAAGAAATCACGAGTTAAAGTTATTAGAACTTTAGAATAAGAATTGATAATCACCTAAATCGTTCCTAACATACAGATTTTTTTCGTAAGATAGGTTTATGTTTTAATACGTCGGTAATTTAGTTAATTTCCCGCTAAATTTCAGCACGGGTTATCTTAACTGTATGTTCTGCACATTAAACTAATGATGTAAACATAAACTTAAAAAAATATCCGTAAGTCGTTATAAAAACCTCTCGAAAACTGCACTTTGATATCCAAATAAACATAACAAATATTTCTTTTCCATCAGAAAGGCGACTCTCGCTTAGAACTGGTATCATTCACGGACGAAGAGAGAGAATCAGTTGAATTCGACGCGGCGTGCGCGCCACACGTGTCGAGGATACGACTCGAACCGCCGGAGACGCCTGGAAACTGCTCTGGTGGACCGAGGTATTAAATAAATAATTTTATAAACATTTATTCCATATCCGGCAAACTGTCGGTAATCCATGTACCTAGGTATTACTTGATAACCATTAGTTTCGTGGATGACATTTATCGCGCCAAAAAATTTTTTTTTTTTTGAATATGCTTACAGACAAAAAAGAAACCACACTGACAATCAGAGACAATTTTGCTATATTATGTAATATTAATATGATTTTGTTCTATTGTATTGCTCTTCCCCCCGGACCTCCGCATGGAGCAGACGTGTATACCGACTATCGTGGAATTTTTTTCAATTTTTAAATTAATTAAAAGTGAAATAAATAAAGTTAAAATAATAGGAGCGCATAAGTTTCCTAGAGAAAATATTAAGTACTTAACAACTGGACTCCTGGTACATCTAGCTGCCTTCTTATCGGAAAGGTATCGTGAACTCTTTTGTTTGCAACTGCACAAATCGGCTCAAGCGCATACAGTGACGTCAATAAACATAGGTATTTGACACACCTACTTACAAATTATTGGATATTTGCGTAAAAGGACCAGCGCAGACGCAACCAACCAGGATCTAGGACACGCCCACCTCTTATCTATTGGTCCTAAGCACCCCGCCTACTTTGAAGCCATTGCTCAAAGGATTGAACAACATTAATAATTACTACTGATTGGCTACTGAAGTATACGCCTGCCATTTACTATAATAAGTGATTTCTTACTTACTCCTGGTACTCATAATAAGTTATGAACAGCAATAATATGGATAAATCAGTGTCAGACCCAAATATAAACGTTACTGCACAAACTACAGAGATAACTACTCCTCCGAACTATGTCTCTCAGCGAAATAAAAGAAGGAGAGAAAATGATATTGAGTTAGAATTAAAGAATTTTAAGGAAGAAATTAAATCTATGATTACTTCTACATTGTTGGCACAAGAAAATGAATTAAAAAAAATTACTCCTACATTATTGGAAATTAAACAGTCAAACGCAAACATCGAAACGTCGATAAATTTTTTGACCGCACAAAATGAAGAACTAAAAAAGAAAGTTGAACAACTAGAAGGACAGTCAAAGAAGGACAAGGAGTATATCACCTTATTAGAAGAAAAAATAGAAGACATGCAACGAGAGAGTCGTAAGGCTAACATAGAAATAAAAAACGTGCCAAGAACCCCTAATGAAAATAAAGAAGACTTAATAAATATAGTGATGTGCCTTTCAGATACCATTAATTGCACAATCAAGAAAACTGACATTACAGATATATACAGAATCCAAGGAAGAAAGGAAGGGAAGGGAAATACGCCTATAATAGTCGAGTTTTCATCGTGCATACAAAAGACTGAGATTCTTAAGATGTGTAAATCTTATAACATTAAACACAAAGAAAAACTCCGTGCGAAGAATATTGGGCTGAAAGAAAATACAGATTCACCTATTTATGTCACAGAACAACTAACTGCCAAAGGCGCCCGTCTCTATTTTCTATCACGTGAACTTACTAGGGCAAAGTATTACAGGTTTTGCTGGACGGCCCATGGAAGAGTTTATGTAAGGAAAAATGAAAATACACCCGTTATACTAATCAAACACGAATACCAAGTGCAAAAACTGATGAATGAAATATGACTAACAATTCCTATAGTAGTGAAATTTGTAGCACAACATTCTTTATTATTATTAATGCTGTGTATTTTGTTTAGTACGATTATTGTTATAATATATTTACCAAAACACAAAACACTTAACTCAACCATATACCATAACTATACTACAATTTACACTTATTACATTACTATTCCCCCACACACGAATATCTCACATGTACAAGCAGATCACAGTAACAACACATATAATCCCTTAAATATTTTTTTACTACGTAACTATAGTTTAAGAAAAAGTTACAGTTATACTAAACTTAGAATATATTTTTATTTCACATACAATTTAATACGTAATATTATACATAGACCTCTCAAGATGCCATTTACAGAATTTAGATTTATCAAGCCGTTAATTGTTATATCAGATCTTATACAATCTATCAATGGATGATCGAATAATTAATTTGAATGAAATTGATACCGCTTTGCCAATATGTGCCAGACAATGTGATTTGGATGATTTACCTAAAATTACGTCTTTATCAAAACATCGTCTTACTATAGTAACTCAGAATATCAGAAGTGTCTATAAAAATATTGACGACTTGCAATTACATATTTCTCAATTTGATTTTAACATAGATATGATTATTCTTACTGAATGTCGCTTAAATGTAAATAAAATAATTCCAAATATAGATACATACACATACTTTGTTACTACATGTCAATTAAATCAGAATGACGGTGTAGTGGTTTATATTAAAGAATCTCTTCAATATACTGCCAGAGAAGTACGAATTACCGATGCATCTTGCTTACAGATTGATCTTGAAGATAGTATAGTTCTGGGAATTTATCGCTCGCCGTCCAATATAAATGCGAATGCATTCATATATTCCTTAAGTGAACATTTACAATCATTAAAAACACATAAAAATATAATACTTACTGGTGACATAAACATAAACTTAATATCTAAAATTACTGATTCCACCTATGAAACTAACAATAGAGCAAACTATCTAAATGTACTCTCTGGTCATGGTTTATTACCAGGACACACCCTGCCAACCCGCGATAAAAATTGTTTAGATCATTTTATGTTAAAACTAAATCAACCTAACCTAGACACTAAATTATTCATTTTAAATACTACAATAACAGATCACTTAATGGTAATGTTACAAATAAATAAAATAAAAAATCTTAACTCTAATGCAAAAGTAAAATATGTTTATAATTATGAATCAGCAGTACAAAGTCTGGCTAAAAAAGATTTGACTAAAATTCTTTTAAGTCAAGACCCAGAATGTGTCTTGGAAGATCTGACGAAATATCTTAAAGAATCTCTTCAAGAAAATACAAAAATAATTCAAATACCGAAAAATAAACGCATAATCAAGCCATGGATAACTCCTGGTATTTTACGCTGCATAAAAAACCGTAATAAAATGCAAAAAACCCTAAAAAGTGATCCGGATAATGAAATTCTAAAAATAACGTACAAACGCTACCGCAATTTCTGTAACAACCTAATAAAAAAATTAAAACGTAATTATGATAGATCTAATTTGGCTAAATCAACAAATAATACAAAAACATTTTGGAAAACTTTTAAAACAATCACACATACACATAAAAGTAAAAACAGTAATATAGAACTTCTACAATCTAAGCCGTCTGCCGTTGAGTCTGTAAATCATATCAACAATTTTTTCGCTAGTGTCGGTGAAAACTTAGCAAATTGTATTCAGATTGATAATAATAATTGTCAATGTAACTCTTTAATTAACAAAATGCCACAGTCCTTTGTGTTGTTAGACACTTTTCCTGACGAAGTACATAGTGTTCTCATGTCTATGAAATCTGATAGTGCTCCAGGATGGGACAACGTCTCAACCAGATTTCTCAAACTTGCCAAAAAAGAGATTATACCTATTCTTTGCCACCTTTTTAATCTTTGTTTTCAGAAAGGGATTTTTCCGTCGCATTTAAAGCATGCTTTAGTAACTCCTGTGTACAAGGGCGGGAATAGAAACGATGTCAGTAATTACAGACCTATTTCTATATTACCTGCTATATCTAAGATCTTAGAAAAATTACTAAATAAGAGACTAATAAATTATTTAAATAAATATAAAGTATTATCCACTTCACAATACGGTTTTAGGCAGGGTCTTTCAACCGAAGATGCTGTAACATCTCTCTCTACTTTAATCATTAATGAACTAGACGCGGGTAAACGATGCCTTACCGTATTCCTAGATCTAAAAAAAGCATTCGACACCGTTTCTATTCCCCTCCTTGTGCGAAAACTTGAGTATATAGGAATAAGAGGTATGTCTCTAAAACTTTTTAAAAACTATCTCAGTAATAGAACGCAAAGTGTTAAAATAGATGATTACATTAGTGAAAGAGTAAATTTAAATTATGGCGTACCACAGGGAAGTGTATTGGGGCCCACATTGTTTCTATTGTACATAAATGACCTTTGCAATATGAAGCTAAATGATGGTCACGTATTTTCCTACGCTGATGACACTGCGCTGGTATTTAGTGGCCAATCCTGGGAAGATGTACAAAAAACTACAGAAATCGGTCTTTCTAAGGTTGCTAGCTGGCTCGATAATAACTTATTAACCCTGAATACTACAAAAACTAATTACATGTGTTATTCTATTTACAACTCAACACAACCAAATAATAACTTTAAGATAAGGATTCATAAGTGCAAGCAACCAGAATGCAATAATTGTGACTGTGCCTATATTAGTAAAGAATGTTCTATTAAATACTTAGGAATAATCATAGATCAAAATCTTTCCTGGCATCACCATCTGGAAGCAATGTCTAATAGAATTCGAAAATTATCTTGGGTCTTCAAAACTTTAAGACATATTGCTACTATTGAAATTATTAACAGATTATATATTACCTTAGTACAATCTGTTCTGACCTATTGTATTTCTGTTTGGGGCGGTGCCTCCAAACTGAAATTATTAGAGCTTGAAAGAGCCCAACGGTATTTGATAAAAATAATGTACTTTAAGCCACTTCGATTTTCTACTGAATTGCTGTATTCCTCCTGTAAATTGTTATCTGTTAGAAAGCTGTACATCGTTCATAGTACTTTAAAAACTCATAAAAGTCTAAAATTTGACTCATCACTTCTACAAAAAAGGACATATTACAACGTAGCTCCTATAATTAAGACAAAAACTAAATTTTCCAGTCGGCAGTTTAATAAACTATCCTCCCAATTATACAATAAAATAAATAAAATACTTAATATTTATCCTATGAAAAATAACGAATGTAAAAAATGTATTACCAACTGGATTATAAACTTTAGTTACGAAGAGACGGAGGCTCTAATATTTAATAGTTAGTCTCTGTGATAACAATTCAATGATAAGTAAAACCATATATTCATATATCTATAAATAGTTTCATTCCGCTTATACACACACATACACACATACACACACGCACACACACACACACACACACACACACAGTTTTATATTTTTATATTGTGTTAGGTAATATAAGGCTTCTTTTTTGTCAGTATTTTATTTTTGTAATGTTTACTTCTATTTCTCGCAAAAAAAATATGTATTAGTTATGGAAGAGCGAGGCCTCCTGACACAGGTTTTCTATAACTTACTAGGAGGTTCTCAACCTTGTACACTAGCTTATAAGAAAGAAACGAATAAACATTATTATTATTATTATTATTACAATTCACGTCATTGTTTGCCAAAAAAATGTCATAAATAAAAATATAGTCAAAAGTTATGTGGACCTCTTGTTGCATATACCTAGCTCAATTTGTATACACAAAACGAGAGAGCTGCTAAATATATCATGGACTTTTATAGTTTAAAGGTACGACGACCTTTTTTTTCATAATACTGTCTCTAATGGCTGTCTCGTATATAAATTTGTACCTAGCGTAATAAAAAGGTTAAATATGCAAACATTGTATGTACATACAGCAGTATTAATATTAAAAACTGTAGACGCGTAAAAACTTTTAGCAAGTAAGAAGCTGTTTTGGTGTTTTTTTTACCTATTTATTTAGACTAGTTGGTTTTTGTGAATTCGTCTGGCTAACATAGGTATATAACTACATCCTTTCGATTCGATTCGATTTTCTTTGATTCGATCTACATCCTTTCGATTCGACAGTGGCGGATTATCCTTAAGGCAAAGTAGGCACGTGCCTAAGGGCGCAAGTGCACAACTGGGGCGCGTGAGTGCGGAAGGGGGCGCTAGAAAAAGGATGGTGACGACCGCTTTTTTAGCTAAAACGGTATATTCATGGTAGGGAAAAGAGGGTGATGAGCTTTTTTTAGCTCATGAGGCGTTTTTTGTGTCAGTGCCTGCGGGCGCAAAATAGTTTAATCCGCCACTGGTCGGAACCAATAATATGTCACTAAAATTCATATTTCTCAATACTACGTCAAAAATTCGCGTGGTGGTCTTGGCACATGTAGTATGTTGGCTGGTCACCGAGAGTAGAGAATCCCAAAAATCTCAAAAACATTAAGTCACTTAGGTTGGGCACGTACTCTTACGTATTTTTTGATGAACATAACCTTATTCGAAAACAAAATTAATTTGCCATAGAAAATCGAAAAATCAACTGCAGAGTGTTTAAAAAAAGATACCTACTTGACCAGGCCAAGTGTTGGACGCCATCTTTGATATCCGGTCGTGGTAATTCCGGGCAACCGGCGGGTTCAGGTATTTCCGGTTCTAAATATAAGGTCGGTTTACTGGAAGTGGTCTGAAAAAAAGAAGTTTAATTTATTTATTTTCCTTTTACACCACACACACACGCACACATTGGTCCAATCTACTTCTTAGTGTTAAAGAGGTAGTGTACATTCTTATCTTCTTAATAATATAGATCTTTGGCCAGAAGTGGTATTGTCAGAGGGTAAAGGTGCAGTTCTTTAAATGAATATGACGTATTGTTTGACTAATGAAAATGACTGTGTAACCGCACAGTGCATCATAATAATTAGTTTATTAGTCGTCTTCTATAAATAGAAATGAAATTTATTACATATTAAAAGAGGAATAGGAAGTAAAGACAGGGAAAAAGGGGGTAGGTTACAGCTCTCTCCTATTTGTCCTGGATCTTAGTAGACTACTATATATTTATTTATTAATTAGACCTCTCCCACTTTTTGCAATTGGTTATACATAAAGACTAAAGTTTTTATACAATAAAAACGGAACTTCAGTATCAAACACCTTCCTTGCTATATAAAAATATTTTTCAGAACGAATCTTTCTGGGGTACGTAAAGCTAAAAAAAGGTCATCAGCTGCCGTAGCGCAATATTTCTGGTTGTCAAATCGCCTTAGAAAAAACGGAACATTCTTGCGTCCTAAAAATATCTTCGAGGAGACCGACACACCTGAAATCGGGACAGTTTCAAAACGGCAACTTTGGTCGCGTTATTAATACACACCGTATCTTCAGATTTCATCGGAATATTATCGGGTACTTCTCTGTCATCCAAAGTTTTGTCATCGTTCGGGCAGCACACGATCGCCGTGCGATCTTGCCAGCTACACAACTGAAAAGAAATATACAATTTTATATCTTTAAAATCCGTTACGTTTTTAATCGACTTCAAAAAAAAGGAGATTGTCAATTCGATGTGTGTGTATGTAATATTATCAGGATTGCTCAGTTTTTGGATATGTTATCAATCTATAGTTTCTTATCACGTCTGCCAAATTTCATGAGTTGTATGTTTGTACTTTTGTTTGTCCACTCATATCTCCGAAACTACTGGTCCGATTTTGATGATTCTTTCTTTAGTGGCTTACATTTGCTTCAACTTAGGGTATGGTGTGAGTTTCATCATAATCGGTTCGGGAGTTTTTGGGTTATAGAATAAAACGTGTGTAACGGCCTAGCTTGAGAAATTTTTAGTGACACGGTTTTTTTGTTGGTTGCTAACATAAAAACCGTATAAAAATTACGACATAAAAGTAATTTAAAAATTAAACCGACTTCAAAAAAGGGAATTAACTAATCCAATGAAATTACACTTTACATATTAAAAAATTTACTAGTATATTTTTTTAAATATACAGCATGTTCTAAGTTACGCAGGCTTACC